>BQKZ01007530.1:0-32653 GCA_036244855.1 Temnopleurus reevesii | reverse complement strand
GCCTAGTTAAAGTGGTTCTTATTGTAAAATGTGGTGTGTTTTTTTAGGTTAAAAAAAAACCCCCATAAATGTGTATATTGCTTAAAGGTATAGATTCGTAATGGTCAGGATGCATAAAGTGTTGGGAAACAAGCTGGTGTATTTACATGTTGTTTTACATACCTAAATATAACTCTGTACGAAATTAGGAGAAGATTTTTGCATGTTCTGGCGAATTTTACTTCGAAGATGCCAATTGCCCGCTATTCCTATGCGGTGAGATAAATGATTCGCACGTCGGTCCACCCGCACAGAATGGGCATAGTGAATGGTGGTATTGTCTGTGGTGTGTGAGTTTGCATTCCTTTTGTACGTAAAGCATGTTGTACGTGTTGGGGAGAGCGATGCTGTTGTCATTTTCATTTTGTGATAATTAAGCCATTTCTTGATCGATTTTATTCAAACAAAATATGAACTTGCTCTAATTTGCCACAAAGTAGTTAAATATCTGAAGCGCCATCTGTCCCAAAACTGATATATCAGTTTAAGTATATAAGATTAATCCCAAGTTAGTTTATCCGCCATGATGTGGATTACCAGTTAATGTGTTAGAACAGCTCGTTTACGATCAACTTGGGCTGTATATATATAGGCTCTGTTTGAGCCTTTCATGAATGTTTTTTTATGTTTCACTGTGTGAACTAGTCTTCCTACTGGTCACTTTTGTATGCATGTCAAAAATAAATAATAATGAATAATAAATAATATATGATTTATATGGAGCCAAATCCACTTTTTGAGAAAATGCTCAAGGCGCAACTGGGAAAATGTATAGAGTAAGAGAGAAGTTCAAGAAAATAACACGGGGACGTAATTATATGCGATGTTGAAAAGGTAGGTTTTTAAATCAGTTTTAAAAATTCAATGCGACAAATCCTTGTTGAGGAAACAAAAAGTTTTTATCACATCGTTTATTTTACCTGATTTTTTTTGGTAAAGATTGCATCCATCGATTACAGAACAGATATTGTACATCTATACCTGTATTTTGGTGACTAAGTGTCAATTAAACTGTACCTTTTAATGAGAGAGTACCTGCTTTAGCAGTTTCATAGATTTACAGATATTGTGGTCATGACTGTGAGTTCACTTTAAACAAAAAATGATGTGATTTTTATTGATACCTATCTTCCACCCATCTCCCANCCTCCCTCCCTCTGAATCTCCCTCCTTTCCCCTCAAAGTCCCCCACTCTCATCCCCTCTCTGCCCCTTTCTTTTTCACTCTCTTCCCCTTTCTCCCTATTCTTATTATTCTCCAAGATATACCAAACAGCTTTGTTTTTATCAAATATATTGCTTTCCTTTTTTGTAATTCATTGTTTTCCACTTTCATCCTCGTTTCCTTGAATATTTTTTTTCATTCCGTCCATATATCCCTCTTTCCAATTACAACTCCTTACCATTCCATTTTAATACCCCTGACATAATTTTGTCACTGTCTTTCCGATCCTCCCTGACTGATAGCCTTTGCTGTCAAACTAGAACAGCATCCACAAATATATTATTCATATTTAAGATGAATAGATGAGGTGAATAGATGTGTGTTATTTATGAATGCACTGGAAACTAGGTTGCAATGCTTTTACTAGTCATACCAGTGTCTTTTTTACACATTGGCCTAGTTAAAGTGGTTCTTATTGTAAAATGTGGTGTTTTTTAAAGGACATCTGAGGTATAAAAAAAATCTATGATTTGCATATTACACAAGTGCATAAAATCATCCCAACAAAATTTATATGACATGATTGGATTACTAGTTAACAAAAATTAAGCACACAAAATTACCATTTTGACCTGTTATATTCACTTATAGGATATGGAATTTTTCTGATTTTTTATGCACAAGCTTGCTCAATAAACATTACCTTTAAATTCTGTTACTAGACACTTGCCCATAATCCTGACTTTGAATAATATGCATCAGAAATAACATTATTGTTTGTTGAGGAAACAAAAGTGACTCACATGCTGCTATTGCTAAAGCCAGGGTAATAATACAGCATTAATTGTAGTGCACTTAGAAACCTCTAACGGAGGTTATTAGCGCTATATAAGAACTGCATATTATTATTATATCAAATTATTTATGTTACATGATTTAATCAAGTTTGCATCCATCCATTACAGAACCGATATTGTACATCTATACCTGTATTTTGGTGACTAAGAGGGTGTTGCTAAAAAGTTGCAATTGATCGCAAGTTGCAGTTGATCGGAACGCGCCAATCAAAATCATTGTTTCATGCGCATCTTGTTAAATGCGCATACCATGCGCGAATGAAAATGCATGTTACAATTTGCGAAGTTGCAGTTGCTTTGCAGTTGATTTTGAGCAACACCCCCTAAGTGTCGATTAAACTGTACCTTTTAATGAGGGAGCAGCTGCTTTAGCGGTTTCATAGATTTACTGATATTGCTGTCATGACTGTGAGTCCATTCTAAACAAAAAATTATGTGATTTTTATTGATACCTATCTTCCACCCATCTCCCAATGGCACTCTGATTCCACCTGATAAACACACTCCACGCACACTAACACATCACACTCCTCACTTTCCTCACATTGAAGACAAATCGCCATAGCAACCTCAGTAAACAATCCAGCATCGGGCGAGCTTGACATGTCCAGAAGAACAAAATATTACTTTTTGGGTGAAAGATGGATACTATTGATCGTGATCAAGCTTGTGTGTGTTTATGATTACAGTCGCAGGGAATATATTACTTGATGCATGAATTTCAGACCAAATTTACAAATTGTTTGGGGGAAAACGTGTCTTCACGTGTCAAAATAGTGAAATATTGTATTTCTTTGAAAGAGGGATATTCCCGATCGTGATCAAGCTTGTTTGTATTTATAATTACAGTCGCAGGGAATATATTACTTGATGCTTGAATTTCAGACCAAATTTACCAATTGTTTAGGAGAATAATATGGTGACTTGACATCTTGAAAGGATTAAAATATTATTTTTTTGCAGGGAAGATGGATACTATTGATTATGATTGAGCTTGTGTGTATTTTTAATTAATGTCCACAGGAAATATTGCTTGATGCATGAATTTCAGACCAAATTTACCAATTTTTTAGGGGAAAATACAGTGACTTAACATCTTCAAAAGATTAAGATATTACGCTTTTGGAGGGGGGAGATGGATACTTTTGATTGTATCAAGCTTGTATGTATTTATAATTACAGTCGCAGGGAATATATTACTTGATGCATAAAATTCAGACTAAATTTACCAATTGTTTTGGGAAAAATATGGTGACTTGACACCTTGAAAAGATTAAAATATTACTCTTTTTGGGTGAAAGATTGATACTATTCATTGTGATCGAGCTTGTGTGTATTTATAATTACAGTCGCAGAGGAAATATTGATTGATTAAATTTACCAATTCTTTTGGGAATAATGTGGTGGTTTGACATCTTCAACAGATTAAGATATAACTATTTTTTTTAAAAGATGGATACTATTGATAGAGATCGAGCCTGTGCGTATTTATAATTATGGTTGCGGAGAAAGAATTGCTTGATGCAAGAATTTCAGACTAAATTTACAAATTGTTGAGGGGAATATACTGTGGCTTGACATCTTCAAAAGATTNCTGATTTTTTAGGGGAAAACGTCTCTTCACGTGTCAAAAAAATGAGATATTGTATTACTTTGAAAGAGGGATATTCCCGATCGTGATCAAGCTTGTATGTATTTATCATTACAGTCACAGAGGAAATAGGGATTGGTGCATAAATTTGAGACTGAATTTACCGTTTATTGAGGGGGAAATACTGTGGCTTGACATGTAAAAATGAATAAAGATATCACTTTTCTTTGAACGATAGATTCTCCCGATCATGAGCAAGCTTTTATATATTTATGATTACAGTCGCAGAGTAAATATTGATTGATGCATAAAATTTGAGACAAAATTTATCAATTGTTTGAGGGAAAACGTGTCTTCACATGTCAAAAGAATGAGATATTGTATTTCTTTGAAAGAGGGATATTCCCGATCGTGATCAAGCTTGTATGTATTCATAATTACAGTCACAGGGAAAATATCACTTGATGCATAAGTTTCAGATTAAATCTATCAATTGTTTGGGGGAGGGGGGAAACATGTCTTCATGTGTCCAAAAAAATAATATTACTTTTCTTTTAAAGAGGGATATTCCCGATTGTGATAAAGTGTGTGTGTGTATCTATATTTACAGTTCCAGTTGAAAGTGGTGCAGTGTATAAATATTTGATTAAAAAATTACTGATTCGTTTGGGAAAAATTATATGGCTTGAGATATGTGAAAAGGAACAAAATGTTCCATTTCTTTGAAAGATGAATACTGCAGATTGTGATCAACAGGAAATATGCCTCAAAGAATAGATTTAAGACTATATTTACAGATTGTTTTAGGGAAAATACTGTTGCCTGACAAGTACAAAAGAATGAAAATATCACATTTCTTTGAAAGATTGATACTGCTGATAATCGTGCTTGAGTTTATTAATAATTACAGCCGCAAAGGAAATATGCATCGGTGCATAAACTTAAGACTACATTACAGATCTTCAGGGGGGAATTCTGTGACTTGACATGTACAAAATAATTTGAAAAAGATTACTTTTCTTTGAATGATAGATAATCTTGATCATGATTGACCTTATGTGTATATATAATTATGACCAATGGGAAGTGTAATAATAATAATAATAATAATTACATTTATAAGGCGCTTTATACAGATGTTTCAAAGCGCACAGGTGGTCTGTCTAATCATGGTACATAGAATTCAGAATGAATTTACCAATTGCTTTGGGGGAAAATGTGGCTTGCTGTGTCCAAAAGGATGAAATAATTCAAAATATATTGTTTTATAATATTGATACTGATGATTGTGATCAATCTTATGTTTATTCATAATTACACAGGATATATGGCTTGTTATGTGGATACGGTTTGTTTAGGGAAAATGATGTACTTCTTTTTGTTTGGCCTAGATCTTTCTATATCACATTTAAGGTCATTGTATTGCAGTACTATTACGCAATGTTTGTATTTCAATGAATAAAATAGAATGAATCTGAATTTGAAACACTGCTCTACTGGCTGAAGGTACCTATTAATTGTTGATCTTTTATTGAGAATAGCAATGCACTGGATATGTAATGTATTTTACAGGCTTTTTACATCATTATTTTGGAAAGTGTGTCCACCTGGAGCAGAAATTAGCAATATATGGCTATCATATAACAAATATCTGACACGTTTTGAAACATATTGTATGGACAACATCATGGATAATCATATTATCTTCCATTCATTTTTTCCCACCACAATCATCACTGATCAGTACCTTTAAGTCAGTTTTTAGAGAAAAAAGGTGGAATTTATATACACTTCCCTTGATGGCATTCTCAAAATACACCAAGTGACATTTGTTATTTCATCGTTCCACCCTCCTTATGATGTTAACCTTCAACGCACTCAGATTTGTATTTTTGATCAATACGAGGAACCTACTTTCATTCCCTTCTCATCATTGTCGATACTCTCTTGACAAAAGATAGCAAAAGCAAGTCCATGGCCAATTATTGCTAAAATTATATCACATGCAGGAACCAACAACAATAGGGCCACGATAATTGGTCAAGTTAATTGGGCAAGCTCTTATTCATCGATGAAAATCTATACATTCCTCAGCATTTCATTTTTTTTTTTACTCCTTACAAAACGCATCGATGCACCAAATAAGAAAGGTAATGATGCAAGTAAATACCTTGAAGCACTTTGTATGAACCGCTATATAAATGTTGCTTTTATGATGATTATTATTGGTAACTTCGGGGAGAAAATATTTGCAATCTAAGTCAAGGTCAGTGTATGGTTTAGAATAAATTGATGTGGCATACACTCATCAACAACAAAGGGAAAATTAAACTAAAAGAACAGACTGACAGCTATATATCATAATTCTTCAAGGTAAATCTCTGTGTTGGTGGCACAAAGAAAGGTTTTAATTGATATGAGAATACCTTTGAGCTTGCAGGCTGTAAAAGTCATTTGATGATTGATATATTCCGCCAATAAGTCTGGCATTTGAGGTTTATTAATTGGGCAAATATCAAACCTGTGTACTTGCTCTAGAATCATTGGATTCAAGCATATTAAAATATAGACTGGTGTAGATGATTTAATTATATGTGTATCAAATGGATTTTTATCTTCATACACTTTGTTTCAATTTTACATTTTGTGTTTCCTTATAAAAGGTTGTATGAGATAATTGCTTAAGTTCAAAGAATGAACAAGAATACTTTTATCTGATATGGATTTACTAGTTAAGAATAATGAAATAGATGGCTCTTTTATGATCTACAAGCAAAGCTGAAGTATTCTTGTTCTGCCTTTCCCATTGCTTTACTGTGTGAGCTAGTCTCCATATAAGTCACTCTTTCATTTATCGAGAGTAACAACTTTTTAATTTCATGGCTTGTAATTGGGAGTTGGTTTTATGTATAATATCAACTAGCAAATTATACTTTTGTCGCTTCAGATACCCTTTAAAACTTTGCTTATTTAGAAATTTGAAATGGATATTTGATTTCGTAAGCCTCACTTCGTTTCATCTGTTTGAAGTCAAAGTATCATCTCAAATGCAGTAAATCCAGTCTAAAGTGCCAACTGTAGACAGACGGCTTCTATGGACATGCTCTGATAACAATATTTTATCCAGAGGGAATGAAAAGAATGAAACAAGAACAGTATTATTATTAACAAACCTTTTTCCTTTTGTCTATCCCACGAAATATTGATCGCCTCTTCACAAGATTTTTCCTTGAAGATAGGACTGCTTGAGATGTGGTTTTAGGCCTCATCTTCTTGTATTACACTTCTCAAAATTAGCTGAGGTCTCGACCAATTTATCACTGTCAACCAGAAATATTGCCCCTGTCATATTTCCTCCCCGGGGGATCCTTAGCTACCGAGGTGAGAGTTGGAGAAAAGGAGAGGGAAATGGCCACAAGTTTAGTCGCGTTCTTTCTCTGAAATCTTGCCAAGAATTTGTTGGAATCCTTGTGTCTATCTTTGCTTTAGGAGACGCACTCTGTTAACCCATTGACCACTGGATTCTGTAAAATCCATATCATTTGTGCGTTGATTACGCGGTTCCAAGAAAAGGAGATAGAAATGGCCACAAGTTTAGTCTCGTACTCTCTCCGAAGTCTCGCCGAGAACTTGCTGTAATACTTGTGTCTATCTTTGCTTCAGTAGACGCACTCTCTTAAACCATTGACTACATACTTTGTGCAGGGTACTTGGTTCCAGTAGTAAACGGGTAAATTCAAACAAGTGAGTTTTATTAATTGGATCAATAGTTTTTGAAGAGTTGAAAGATGGACGAATCACTCTTCCTCTACCAAATATCACTTTTTTTGCGGAATCAGATGAATGAAGCAAATTTCTCTTTTTTGTAATTCAATATACAAGCCTCCACCCCCACCCCTTTTTTTTTCTTGTTAGCTCCCAAGGATGGTTGTATAGGCCCGCAGGTAGAATGTAATGTACAAGCTCCCCCCCCCCCTTTTCTTACCTTTTCGGCTTTTCAGGTGATAGGCCCAAAATTTGAAGTTGGTTGAGCATCCTTTCCCTTTGAAATCCTAGGTGCCCAAATATCAAGGTTTCTTTGTTTCCATTCAGCAGTCCTGTGTTAATATATTTGCTTGTNTTTTTCCCGTTTAAAAAAAAATCGTCCGTATTTCATACAGAAATTTATTAAGAGTAGTCCGTTGTGAGTGAAGTTCGGTGCCATGGACGAGTGTAGTGCGTGTGTGTGTGTCATGCATGCATGAAGGCGCAACTAGAAAATGTGTCGCACATGGACATTCGTATTCCATTCTGGGAAGAGGCCCTGTCACAACAAAGACGGCCCAGCCTCCTTTGCGCGAAGTAGAATGGTCAATAAACACTTAAGATATTGCGTCGGTGCAGTGCTGTGATGTCGTAATGTGGGTGGTGTGACAGGGCGTGAGCTAGCTGTGACCAAGCAACAATTATTTACACATATGGGACTGAAATATAAACGGCGTGCGGTGTGTGTGATGCGTTGCGATTGCTGTGAGTACCGGTATGGGGTTTTTTTCGGGGCGAGTTTTGATGGACTTTCTCTTTTTCAAAGTCGTCCAATATGTCCGGAATTCCAGCAAAATCAGTTCTGCGGCCACGAGAACTCAAGAAGAATATGAAAAGAAATGGATGTGCATTGTTGCAAGAACAAGTACTACGCAAAATTTGTACCCGAATTTTCTGTGAGTGTGACTGTGTGAACGAGCACGACGGGTCGTATGATGACATCCAGGCACTTCTGGTCTCCGATCGAAGAAGCATGCACAAGGCAGCGGCCAGGTCAGGAGTTTAGGGACATCAAATATAAAAAGGAAGATGATAAAGTTATACGAGCGGAAGCTTTATGTCACAGTTTTTGCTGGAATATAAAATTCATTTCAGTGTGTCTGATCATCTGACTCCTCTAGTATGCTCTAGTAAATAATCCTCATCTAGTACTGTTTTATATTCAATTGATAGCCTTTCCCATGCGTTCCTGCCATTCTTAAATGATTTAAGTTAACGATTCGATCATTATTTTTTCGTGTATGCATCTCACATGAGCATTCTGCAAAAAATCAATTGCGCAACGGAAAATACAACTTGACATGTCTGCATAAGGTAAATCCCTATACTTGTTTTTTTTTTCTTTTCTTTTTTGTAATGAGGGGACCCTTTCATGTGTCTTCTTCAACAAGGGGACTCCCACAGAAATGGTAAAAATACCCTCTCAGGTATTCACCAGAACCTATAATTCTACAGTACTGCAAAAATTAAAAAAGTCCTCACCAAGGGAAGGGGGGAAACCCCATTCCCACACCCTCCCCCACTCGGTCGCTATGCTCCCTCGGGCTTGGTCGCTTCGCTCCCTCGCAAATGGATTTCAGTATTTTTGGAGGACGTCTAGTGGCATCCCTGTTTTTTGCTTGTTGGCTCTTCAGGATGGTTGTATAGGCCGGCAGGTGGAATGTAATGTACAAACTCCCCCCCCCCTCCTTTTCTTACCTTTTCGGCTTGTCATGGAATAGGCCCAAAATTTGAGGTTGGTTGAGCATCCTTTCCCCTTGAAATCCTGGGTGCCCAAATGTCAAGGTTTCTTTGTTTCCATTCAGCAGTCCTGTGTTAATATATTTGCTTGTAAAACAACTGACATTATATGTCCTGTAATATGATATGAAAAGGAACAGAAACTTAAATCTTAAAACTACTTATATCATATTTGCTGTCACCTTTTGTTCATTTTCCCCAGAGATTGATAGACCTATGCCAGAACGGATACACTTCATAAAAAGATTATCTAATGGTCTAGATTTTGTCCCTGTCTCACCCGTTTGCCCCGTTTAATGTTATACCAGGTTTATAACATGGGCATTCATTGTTTGTATAAAGGTTGCATCCCCTCTCCTGCTTAACTTCCCAGATGTTTATGATAGATGGTACAAGACTTCTAACATCATTAAAATGAAGTTGAGAGATGCAAATGAGGATTCGTTGACAACAATGATTGAAGTTCATGCCAAGACATATAGATTGTCTTTTGTAACGTTTAAGTCATCAAAGTGAAACTCAATACTGAATTTGAACTCTGTAGGTTTTCAAACTCTTTGATACAAACAAACTTAAAACAATGGAAATAAATTATTAATCCAATAGACAGAGGCAAAGGAAATAGTGTGAATGATTTATTTATGCCCCAATTTTTCCAAATTTTAAAAATTACCTAAATCTTGATCATCCTTTTTTGCATCATCAGTTAAAAAAATTATGTTCAATCTTTGTGACTGGTTTATTGAAACAAACAAATAACTAAATAAATGAATAAATAACTAAGTAGACTTTAATGAATAATTAACTAAAACAATAAAAACTAAAATTTTGAATAAAAACAGTCATATTTTCAGAAAGAAATGCATTATTTCTCATTCATTTTTGTAAAATTATCCTGTTTTGCCCCTGTTTTTGCTTTACTTGTGGTCAGGGTCAGTCCCGTGGTCAGGGTCAGTCCCCTAAGTATGATGAACGTTTATTTTGAAGAGGATTTTAAAGTTTTCTGGCCACTTATTAGATGTACTTCAATTGTAATTCACACAAATCATCTATATCACTGTATGGGAAATATCGCTAAGTTGATATCTACTGTAGATTGTGAACGACAAGAACTTTATGATACTGAACTGAAGAGGGCAGCAGACATGAATGATGGACGACCATCCATTGAGTTCTGTAGTCTAATTTTACAGAGTTACTGGGGAAGCTATCCCTGCTTTCTTACAGTCTTCAAAACAAGTGTGATACCCATGTGGAAGCAGTTGTGCTTTGTGGTACCGTCACTTTACTATCAAGAGGTCAATGTCTCATAAACATTTGTGGGAAAAGTAGGGGGTTGCCTCCATTTTATTACTGTCGCCAGGTTGCAATTTCTTAGCTTCTTCATAATGTTTATCCCTCCTTTTTTTTACCTTACTCACCTGCCTATTAGAATATAAAAGGTTCATTATTGATGTAGAATTGATCTAATTAGCCATATTTTCTGCTTTTGATTCAATTTTAAATACAATAGACTTTTTTTCAGTTTAGACCAATCTTATAACTTGTGATAAGCAACAAGATCTTTACTTTTCTAATCTGCTATGCAAGTCTTTTAAATTGTTCAAAATCCTTTCTTCTCTGTTGGCATTAAAAACACTGAACTGGAAATGAATAAATGTATTGTTACATCATAGGCGCTTTTGATTTGTAGGCTGTTTGAGTTCAATCCATCCTTTTAAAAAAGATTGAATGCTGCCCTCTACTGTTTGGTTGTACATTATCCACATTCATCAGATGTTGAAATTTATTTGCCTGTTATCTATTCATCTTGATGCATGCCCAGCCAAACTTGATTTCTTTTATTTAAACTACTATATCTTGAATTGCTATTTTCGTTTTCAGATCTTCATTTTTAACTGAGCTATGAGAATGCAGAAAAAAGCCCTAAAATGACTAAAAATTACTTTTCAAGTTTTATTTGACCTGTTTATATAATTTTACTGAAAATGATTTATAGAGTTACATCTTTTTAAAATATTTTCCTATACTTTTCTGTGATTTTTTAAAAACAATTTGAGTGAAAAGCAAAAAACAGAAAGAAATGTTCAGGTCAGGCTATTCTCAAAGGGTCGGTCTTTGGAGGACATCCAAACTTTGGTTTTTTAAGCCTCCGTCACCATTCGATGGAGCCGGAGGCATTATTTTTGCCTGAGAAAAGATAGCATAACATGGATGGATAAACATCTAATTGCAGCACATTAAACATAGGCAATAATACTTGAGCTGGAAAGCAATACTTGGAAGAGTTGATGTGTAGTGCAATAAAGAATATCAGTGGTTCAATGACCAGTATACATCGCACAAGAGAGTCTAAGGTAATCAACCTCATGAAAAGGATCCATGTAAAATAGGAATTTTTTGAGGGGGAAAAAAAAAGTATAAAAAGTCTTTTACTTTTAAGTAGAGCCAAATTTTGAACACATCGTTCATGTTTTCACAAAGTGATAGAAGTAAACGCGTAGTGTTGCATGAAAACAAAGAAAACCTGATATAGCAACAATTCATAGGATATCATATTGAGATACATATTACAACAAATTGAAGCATGTGATTCTTGTTATGAACAATATCTCAGAGTATGGAAGGATAAAGAGATGTCTACAGACATGTCCTGACGTAAGCTTTTAGCGAATACACCCTTTTACATTACCTTTGAATAATTTATTCGATTTGCAAACATTCATCTTCTTTGATGATTTCAAAGAATATCAATCTTCTTTTTGAACTGAAACTAAATTAAATTTAATTCCAAAAGAGTAGAAGTAGATCAGCGCTCACGAAGCACACTGATTTTGACCCTGGGAGTAAATGCGATCTTCTTATCTACCACGGTGATTGATGTTTGTCTACAAATGTTGCCTTGTCATATTGAAGTCAGCAAATAATTTTTCATCTGTAAACCAAGTACTGCCGGTAAAATGTAGGTGATTCCTATTTTTGTTTTTAAAAATTGGAGTTACGAGTGCATCATTGGTTCCAGCAGATAAATCTAATTTCAATCTGTAGGTTTATTTCCATATGAATTTAAGCCTTTCATTACAAGTGAATGGCCCTGAACATTGTTGCTATTGTCGTGCTTGCTCCCAAGTTTGTTCTTCAGTTGCAAGATTCACACTTTGATTTTACCTCATTCATATTCTAGAATGGTTGGCATCTTAGGTGTGGGCTGATCAAGTGTTGCATAGATAACTATAATGCAGTCTACCGGCAGTGCTTTTTGATAACAATGGATAATGAGCATGATTGCTCCATTTTATCTCGGCCCTCTACAGCTCACATGTAGTACAGTCACCACCTCGTCAAANCATTGGTTCAATGACCAGTATAAACCGCACAAGAGAGTTTAGGGCAATCAACCTCATGAAGAGGATGTAAAATGGCAACATTTCAAGGGGGAAAAAAAGAAAATGCTAACAAGTTTTAAGCTGTAAGTAGAAACAAATTAACACATTGTCCATGTTTTCACAAAGTGATAGAAGTAAATGGGTTGTGTTGCATGAAGTACATATTGATAGAAATTGAAAAATGTGTTAAATCCTTGTTGTGAATGGTTTGTCCACAAATATTTCCTTGTCATAGGTTGTCAAAATAATGGTTTAGAGATTGCCGAGCTTATATCATCTGTGATTCAAGCAATGCTTGTAAAAATGTAGATGATTCCTGTTTTTATTTTAAAAAATTGGATTTACGAGTGCATCATCGTCTCCAGCAGATAAATTTGATTTCATTCCACAGGCGATGTCAATGAAAGCCTTTCATGATCGCCTAGGATTTTTTTTGTGTTATGAGATGCCAACCGTTCTGGAACATATATGAGGTGTATTTCATATGAATTCAACGCTTTCATTACAGTGAATGACTCAGAGCATTGTTACTGTTATCATGCTTACTCTCACTTTTGTTCAGCAGTTGCATTATTCACATTTTAATTTTTAACGCATTCATATTCAGAATGGTTGGCATCTTTGGTGTGTGGGCTGATCAAGTGTTGCATGAATAACAACAATGTGACAGATGATTGACGGTTTATCAAGATAGCCCGATAATCTGCGACTTATAAAAGAAAATTGCTTTCAAATTTGACAGTTTGTAGGGTTATCCAAGGTTTTGATGCTTTTTGAGATAACAGATTGAGGCAAAGCAAATGATGGATGGTTCAGACAATTTTGGATGAAAATGACCTTACACCTCAAATATCTAGCATAATTCATCAGCGTCAGACAACTTCTTAAAAACACAATTCTTGATTTAGACAATTCAATGAAAGTGCTATGTCTGTTACGCCAATTTTTGACAATTGTTCATTGAAATTCATTGAATTATGATGCATGCTTAAAAGATCTAATTCATATCTATTGAATTTCAATGAATTTCAATGAACAGTTGTCAAGAAAAGACACCTTTGTTGAATTGCCAATACTTCAGGAATAGAAATCTCACAGATATCTGTATATATATAGTGTGCTGAGTCATGTAGAAGTTGTTTGAACCTAATCATCTTTTCACCCAGGCCAGCCAAACAATTGAGCATCATTGCCAATATTTTGTTTGTAGATTGACACCACTGCTTGAACAGTGGATTTGACTCTGAAAAGGGAGGGGGGGATAAATTAGTTTTGTGTAGTGCTTAGGTCCTTGTTGTTTAAATCATTGCAACTAAATGAATACCCGTGAACATTGCAACATTTTCAATTGTGACACTATGCTTTTGCTACATTTTTATCGTTTTTCACCTTCTCAGCATACCCAAAAGTTCTGAAACCTGAGGGGGTAAACGATTATACTTATTCACAAGCCTGACCTTTTGGAATAACCTATCTGAAGATATATAAAGCTGTTCTACTCTAACTGTCATTCAAGAAACTTGTAAAAACTTACCTGTCCTATCCTTAAGTTATTCTTACTCCTCTCTTATAGCGCCTTGAGCACTCCACAGAATGGATTTGGTGCTAAATAAATAGCATAATTATCATTATAATCATTATTATGCGCAAAGGGTCACATCAACACACTGAAAGTCCAATGGGAACAGTTTAAGTTCAATTTTTTTCTCACATGCAAATCAGTAATGGCAGTAATTATGACAGATTTTTACCCATATCAGGTTTTTTGGAGAGGATATTGGGGTTTGGGGACATTCTTTATGTGATATTGGGACAATGTTCTGAATTAGAAGTCTTGATTGGGGTGTTGGGATTAACATTGCTTTATTTTGAGTTTTGAATAAAATGCTTCTGATGTTTGTGTGTGGGATGCACGGACAACTCCTATTTGGTGCCAATTTGAGGAAGTAGTTGACCTTTACAAATTTTCTGAGGGCCAAAATTCAATCACTGCCAGGGGAGCCATTCCACTAATAACAAGCCTCGTTAAGATTTCTCCTGGCAAAATAATCATGATAGATGGAATATTCCAAATGAACCTTTCTGGCGAAATGATTTTGGTGAACGGATATGAGAGGTTGTATTAATAGCCCGTGGCCTGCCTGCCATAAGTGAAAATAGAATTTTAAAACTTTGAACATGTCGCCCTCTTTAAGAAGAGAACATTAAAGTTATGGAACGCCTACACATATCCTTAACTGCTAATTTGTTTGAACAACTTGATTTCATTTAATGAATAATACAAAGTGACATGGGAGACATGCTGTCTAACTGAATTGAATCACAAATATTCTGAATTAGAATACAAGTTATTGAAATAGTAATGTTGGTGATCATAATAGTGATTATGTAGATGATGATGATGATGATGTTGGCGATGATGGTGATTATGTTGTGAATGATGATGATGGTGATGATGATGATGATGGTGGTGATAATGATGATGATGATGATTATGGTGGTAGCGGTGGTGATTATGGTGATGACTGATGATTGATGATGATGATGATGATGATGATGATGATGATGCTGGTGATGATGATGATGATGCTGGTGATGATGATGATGATGATGGTGCTGATGATGATGATGATGATGATGATGATGATAGTGGTGATGGTGGTGGTAATTATGATGATGATGATGATGATGATGATGATGATGATGATGATGATGATGTGGTGGTGGTGGTGGTGGTGGTGGTGATGATGATGATGATGATGATGATGATGATGATGATGATGATGATGGTGATGATGATGATGATGATGATGGCGATGATGGTGATTATGATGCGATGATGATGATGATGATGATGATAAGGATGATGATGATGAGGATAATGATGAAGAGGCGAAAGATGAGGATGATGATAATCATGATAGTGGTGATTATGATGATGTAAATGATGATGACGATGATGATGAAAATGATAATGATGTTGAAGTATTTTGAACTTAAAGATGAAAAATACTTAAAGAGTGGGCCTGTAAACATTATTTTAAGTATCCAATATTCATAGTAATTTCAAATGTACCAACATAATGGTAATAATGATAACTTGAATATAAAAAAACATCTTCGATACTGCCAAGGAAATACCACAGACACAATTACTCCAATTGACAGAAGCACAATGTACTCTCCAGTTCATTATCAAGCATTGCTACTTGGTTATTCAGGTAATCATTCTTATTAGGGTGCCAATTTGCAGAAATGTGTCGTATGAGATGATAACGCTGAGCGTACGTGCTTCCCGCAATAGATGTCATGTGCTGATCCCAATTAAACTCGTCTATAAATATATGGGTTGTATGATTAAAGATGAAGAACAGTGGAAGGTAGAGAGAGAGATAGGGGGTAGAGGGGGAAGGGAGAGAGAGAGAGAGAGAGATAGAGAGAGAGAGAGAGAGAGAGAGAGAGAGAGAGAGGAAAGGAGGGGGAGCAAATAGAGTTTGGAGAGAGCCTAATATTTTGAAGCCTAGTATTTCATTGTTTTGTTTTATGTACACTATCACCCATTTATTCAAGATCTAGCTTTGGAGTTTTTAAAAAAATAAAACCATATTTATGCAATGTGCTTTAAGTGGGGATTTTTCATGTTCGTATTACTCTTTTATGAAATTTGTCAGTCCATCCGTTACCAAAGGTCAAATTTTGCCTATTTAATGACCAGGACATTTTATGAAAGGTCAAGATTTGACTAGTTTATGACATCAATGTTTTGTCTGGTGGTTGTTGTTTTAAAGGATAATTCTGTCTATTCATTATTGAACAAATTTAAACCATGTGGGTGCATGTCAGCATTCCACGCCCATCCTCTATATGGCTAGCGCATGTCTCTATAATTTAGGATTTTAGTAGCATCCACTTATTCAAAGGCTAATTATATTGTATCTGCTTATTTTTATTGCTTTAAAAAAAATGTGTCACAGAATGGCTAGTCTTTCTTTGTTCTGAAAATGTGAGTTTTGTTCTTGAAAGTGGTAAAAAATCCAGTATTTTAGAGGTGAGAAGCCGACCTCATTTGCGACACCTTCCCAATCTGGGCATATGTAGGAGCCCATTTTAACAAGATTGTACACCTCACTAGGCTTCCGGAGAGGACTGCCATTTCCGAAGGGTTCAGATTTTCATAGCAGCAGCTGCCCCGAAAAGGACACAAATATTAATCATAAAAGTGTCAGCCTCACACTCCTACACCTTTTCTTTCCTCTGGATTTATTCTTGCTTTGGAAGAAAAATTTCATGCACCCAGCTGATGTATCCGGTGCAAATCTGTGCTTTTTACAGGAAGTAATGTTCAAACTCGACAAAACAATCATTCATTTTTAATTCGACATTAAGATCATCTGCGAATCAAACCTATTTAACATTTGTTATGATTCTAGGACCTCTGGTACCGAACAAAATTGCTTACCTTAAACCTACCCAGGAAAAAATCTTGAACGTAAATTTTAGATGTAAGTGAAAAAGTTATCTCTCATAAACTTTAATCATGTTTTTTTTCCTACTTCTATTCAATGTTACTAGTATTAAGCCCTAATAATTATTTGAAAAAGAATGCTCACAACATTGAACAAACATTGAATTGGTTGCTTATTGTAAATGATGAAAAAAATACTAAAGCAAATTTATAAAGGTAAGGGAAAAGACAAATAAAAATCTTATAATGGGCCCATCGCCAATGAGGATGAATGTTTACCCCTAACATAAGTAATCTTATTTCAAAACTTACATAATCAGAAAGAAAAAAGTCTGGCTGTTGATTGAGACATTCACTTGAAAAACATTCACTGGAAGAACAGTTCATGGCTGAAAGTAGTTACCCTGGGTAAATAAGAGATATCATTTTTATTATTATTATTATTATTGTTGTAACTATTATTATTATCATCATTATTATTATCACTACTATTATTATTATAGAAGATTTCATCAGACGTGGAATGAGATAAAGGTCCATTGGCAAAATGTGTACCTTAATGAAGCTTATATATATCCACTTGGTATTACTCTATATTCATGCAACACACATGTTTTTTATGCGTAGATACAAATACAGGCTACCTTGAAGAGCCCCTCTTTTAATCATGCTTTGCAATGTACATGTAAATGCAAGATTTGTTGAATAAAAATTGTCTTTATGAGCATTACAAAATGTCTGTTAGGTTTTTAAACCCTCTTTTTTTTACCAGTTTCCTAGTAATAAAAGACTTTTTTTCTCCAGACAACCCTGGTGAAATGTCAATTAATTCTGAACGCTATAGAACATTGTCCTCGATGCACAACATACAGCTGCAAGTAGAACACTTTATCTTTCATTGAAGAAAAAAAGAGAGTTGCATAGTTTTTATTACTTTACACTGTTGGGTGCTTTCTCAGTCACGTGTATGACCAAGTGACTTAATTTATCATAACTTCCAAACAAACAAAAATTCTTCCATTTTAACCCATTGACTACTGGACCAGGTATACCTGTACAAAAGACTATGGGAATTACGGACTTCAATTTAAATGGGATAAAATTATTTTTTTGGTTATCCACAATAAGTAAGTTTAAGGTCAGAGGCCATAATAAATCGGTCACTTGTGTGACATCACACAAAACCTGATTTTTAAAGTGAGATCGAAAAATGATAAATGAAATCAACTGAATCTCATACTGACACAAAATCATTGATTTGAGGTATGCATTAGGAATCTGCACATTTGGCATCATTTGTGTATCAAACGCCTGTCCGAAAAGTGTTGAAGTGTTCTGGCAACGTGGTTATTATACTCATATCTTCTGAGTATTAAAGACATTGTGTCACATTGGAGTTATGTAGTTTTAAAAATTCTCTAACAAAGCTGTCTGCCCCATCCAATTATGTTCAGATATATGCGAAATCAACATAGAATACCCTATCAAAATATCTATGATAATTTATTTAAGCATCATGCATGTCACATATAAAATTCCAGCACAGTGTGTCTATAGTGGGGGCGTTTTGCATTTCCACTTGTTTGAAGCACTAACCATTTGATTTGGAGCCAACCATTTTTTCCAGCTTACTTCATATACATTATCAACTATTCAAATAACATCTAAGATCTGGCAGTTAAGATTATTTTCGTGGAAAAAATGTTACGCACTGCCGTTAAGGTTATGGTTCTAATCCTAGCTATGTTAGTGATTTCCTTTAGCCAGAATTTAATCCACACAGTGCTGCACTCTACCCAGGTAAAGAAAATGTGTTTTAAAGGATGTCTAAGCATATCAAACCCCATTTAAAGCTGGCATAATCCACATTTTACGTTTATCTCCAATACATAGTATTTATCTGGCATACCTATTTTCTAAAATCACATTTTTTTTGTCAGGTATTTGCAGTAAAGCGTATCACAAGCAAACATACTGGTCCAGTACACCTGAATACAGAACTATTCAATAAAGAGGCATGCTTATTGTGTGCCTTTCCTTTGCTTGACAAACATACATGCAATTTTTGTTGATATTTTCCTGGTTTTGCGAAGTTTTGCAAGGTCATTCGTCACACTTAATGTGAAAAGGAGCCACAATTTTGCAGGGATTGATGATAATGCTTCCGTTTTTACTGTGTCTTTTTCTTTGATTCGATTAGAAGTTGGTTGAATATAGATTCTCTATTTGAAAGCGATTAATTCAGAGCACTGACCTAAGCTTTTAGGATGAAATTTATGATGGAGATGACCTTTTTAGCAAATCGGTGATCTTCAATAATCAGGCGTGATAATCGGAAGTTCATGACACAATCTCAAATGGACGCCCTGCCCTGCCTTCCCCTCCACGAAAATAGTTTTGAGAAATGATGAATTATTTTGAGTGTTACAGTTAAACTCCCTTGTTTGGATCTATCTCTCATCCAGAAGTTTCCTCAGCGATATTTTGCGATATCTTGCTCAAATGATGACTGGAAAATAGATTTGAAGCATAGTAGTGATACAAAATGATCTAAATTATTTACATATCATTTCCAAAGTTGTAAACTTTGATATGCATTCAGACTTTCATATATCTTAACTTGGGCAACTGAAGGTATCAAGCAGAGTTAGAGTCTCTTATATCTGGCCAAATCGATCTTGATTAGAGCTGATTCTAATTTTTCAGTGGCAGTGTTTCACCCAATGGTTCTTGAGAACAAGTTTAAGAAATACGGGAGTACGTCGTCAATTAACACAAAATATCCTCAATCATAGAGTACAAGAAATGATACTTGTCATTATAAAAGTCTATTGTAATTTGGTGAAATACCATCCTGATAGGGATGTTTAACATTAAATAGTTTCCATGGAATCTTGCACACATGATGTAATATGAATGCAATAAATCTTGACTTCTCATACATAAAAGTCTAAACTTTGAGCCGTGTTGTGGGTCTTTTCGATAAAGCGGGGCATCACCAATATTTCTTTTTTAAAATCTGGTTGTGCCTAGGTAGGCTGGCTTATTTGTATGTGCTCATTCAATCGTGGATTGTGATCCAATTTACTTATTTTTTCTCTCTTTGCCATGAAAGGGGCTTTCACAATCGCTTGTGCGGTCATTTATCACCATTTGATCACAATACATATTGAATATAATCACAAAGGTGATAAATGTGTCAAACCACCATGTGTGAAAGGGGCTTTAAAAACACTGCTTTCAATACAAAGATTGAAGGAAAAATACTTTATAGCTACATGAATTCTCTTGCCTTTTCAGGTGGAAAAGGTATCCCGGAAAGAAACAGGTACCATTATTGGCTCGAGTATGTTCATGACTCTTATTGTTGGTACACAACTTGGTGGTGCTGAGTATTTAATCCAACAAAATTCAGAGGATAGAATCCCGTTTGATACTGTTTGGATTGATACTTTTGAAGGGCCAGCCATGCTCAAGTGCTTTGCTAATAACTAAGTAAATTTAAGTTTCTTCTGTTGTCCAACGTGTGTGTAATAAAAACTTGATGGATCCATTTGATGATGGAATCCTCTATCTGTGCTGAAAACAGATGAACGAAATATAAGAACTGGCGTTTTGTGAATAAGAGCTGTATAGGCTTGCAGTGGTATCAACTGGCTTTTGTATTTTTGTCATATTTTATTGGATTTAATGGTGTGATCAGTATGGGGACAACATTCGGTCAGACGTTGGATCGACTGTACATGTTCATCTGTTATAAGAATGTGCCATTACTCGATGGTAAGTATCACTGGGGGATTCAATTTTTTCTCTTCATTATCTTGGGCCTTTAATTATGAGTTATGAAGACATGTACATTAAATTAGATAGCATATAGGCTTAGGCTCTGTAGCTGGCCATTGTACTATATTTTGAATACTTTTAAAAAGTTTGGAAATCTCTGGAATTTATGCGTAATTGCATATTTTATCTGATATATACATTTTTGGGGGTGTAAGATTGCTTATTTGAACCTTCAAACGATCTTTGTCCAGCCGATTTGGGGTGCAAAGATAAGAAAAAAACATAAGATTTTATCCTATGAGCTGACAAGCTAGCAAGCAAACATTCAAAAAAGGAAAAAATAGTGATGTACAGTGTATATTATCTACCACTGGCCAAAGAGCAAAAGAACATATAGAATTTCACCACAAAACATTTTTGGGGAGAATGCTGGGCAAGCCTTGTCTTTTCCCATTTTTCTTAAAGTTTTTTTTTTTAGTAAGGGGTAGCATCAACTCCCGTACCATGATTGGTTATTGCCCTTTCAAACAGAAATTACCTCTTTTCATTTGTCTTATCATAAAAACGAATGAAAATTGAAAACGTCCGAAGAGTTTCTGAGAAAGGGCAAATTCTGACTGAAATCTTGCATCAAAAACATCCTTGAAAAAGTGTCAAGATACCTTTTGACTTTCCACATCTCGTTATTTTGAAATGTAGAAATGTTTGGTAATGAAAGGTCATTATAGATTTTCTGTCACTCATTCCACTTTTTGAGTGAAACTAGCGCATAGCTCAAATTAGTCTGGTGGAAAAACCAAGAATCAAGGACTTTATTGACTTGATTCTTGAAGGGGGATTGCTGTTTATGTGAAAAGTAAAAAAAAGTGAAAGTGGGGGTCATTCCAAAAATAAATAGTGGCGTTGCTATGTCAGTACAGAAATATTTTATAGACAAGCATAACTGAAGACCTCCCCGCATGTTGAATTGAGCAAATTGGTCAATAATAACTTTATAATCTGATGGCAAAGTCTTCAAGATCTAATACCCCCATCTTTGTAACCATACATACACTGTGGACCTAATTGGTCATTTGTTGTTGTTTTTTCTGATTTTAAAACTTGAATGAGTTGCGATGTATTAGCAGCTATTGGGCACTTCAGTATTAGGTTTTATAGACTAAAAACATGCAATTTTTGTTGCATGATAAAAACCTGAAGGAAAATCTTAATTTCAAGAGACTCCTAGAGCTGGTGGCATTGTGTGTGTCTCATCCAGAAACAGTTAATTTCCATTCGAAATCAGCACTAAATACTGAACTTAGATTTGGGCCTGTTCTAGCAGACTAACCGTTTGAGCACAAACAAAAATGTATTGTTGCATTGATGCTGGCATGTGAATTTCTATAGCTGAGATAACTATGGTAAATTTCACCTTTGTATGATCACATTGTTTGTAATATACAATGCAATGCTGTCATATTTCCATAGGTCAAATTAAAACTAGGTGAATCACTTGCACATGTGTGAGTTTAGATTACTACGTATTATGTATGTAGGTGTGATAAAAATGGATAATTATTTTGAATTCTTCACATGTTTGCACATTTGTTTTTGTTGATAAACAAGTACATGTATGTGTAATTCCACAATTTTTGTAGAATCGTTGTTTATTCACCCATGCTGTAAAAGTGTTCGATTATGATATAAAGATTGCACAACTCTACACAGTGATATTAGTGTCAATAACAAGTAATGGTTCCTTATTATGTAAGGACCTCTTCTCTAGATATTGGCATATTCTTTTCACTTCGACAGAAAAGCATTTTTAGTGATGAATACCAATTGTTTTCTTACTTGTCAGGTACCTAATTAGTGTTTTCTGAGATACCTTAACAATATCAAGAAATGTCTTCTTTCAAGAATATCTAATTAAATTTCAAGCTAAAAATAATACAGACTCTACCTTCACAAAGTAATGTTAGCCAAAAATGTTAGCATAAAAACAAAGAAATCCTGACATATCATCAATTCAGAGTGCATGCCATTGTGCTGCGTGTTCTTTCTTGAAGAACACGTTTAAGTGAAAGTGTAACTACAGTGACAGTTTTGTGCAACAGTGCCCTTTGTTTACCGTCATTTTGTGAAAATGCAGGATGTGGCAGACAGTTCATAGCCCAAAGAAATGTTTAAATTGGTTTATTGGATCACAATACATGATTCAATAAGCACATACAAATAAGCCAGCCTACCTGGGCACAACCAGACTTTTAAAAAATTGGTGATGCCCCACTTTATCAGAAATTACGAAAGTCTTACGGAAGCTTATACCTGCAGCACAAAAGTTGAGGCTCCTGGCGAGTTGAATAACTTGCCATTGCGCTGCACTTTATAAGTTTCTGCAGGACTGCCGTAGTTTCTGAAAACTTAAGGTATCAGAATGAAGTGTGAACCTGACTAATTAAATCAAACGCACATAAAATGATCAGACACACTACCATATTCTTTATCCAGGTCCATAACTAGGATTTTTGCAAGAGGGTGCCAATCTGGTTGCTAACTTAGGGGGTGTTGCTCAAAAGTTGCAATTGATCGCAAGTTGCAGTTGATCGGAATACGCCAGTCAAAATCATTGTTTCATGCGCGTCTTCTTAAATGTGCACACCATGCGCGAATGAAAATGCGCGTTACAATGTGCAAATTTGCAGTTGATTTGCAGTTGATTTTGAGCAACACCCCATTAGACAACATTTTGTGGACTCTTTTTAAAGGAACGGTCTTCACTCCTTGAAATAGACCTTATTTTGTTGTAGAAAGCATTCTTTATTATTTTTTTTTTATTATCATTAATTCTTAAAGTGGACACTGCTGCTTCACCCTATTTCTGTCTGGTCATTGTCCTATTATTTATCAACATGTATTTGGACAAAGAAAGTTCAATCAAACCAAAACAAAGTAATGAAGAAAAAGAAGTTTTCCTGATGTCAGCAGAAACTTGATCTTGGAAGACATGAACATAATTGCACTCGTCTATGCAGCCTTTCACAGTGCGTGTGAATTTAATTAAATGTTGCATGGGATCAAAGCATTGTCACATGTATGTATTAGATGAGTGACAGCTCAGTATATTAGATCTCTCTCAATCGTTTTCTCTCCAACAATACCTCAAACAATGTCTTTTGAAATGTCATTTTTAGTGATTGGTAAAGGAAATGATAGTCATTGTATTCATGTTATAGCTTTAGGGAGATAAAATAATTGTTTTGTGCTATTCAAAGTTGAAACCTATTGTTCTGGTGATGAAATAAAATGCAAATTTAATTAAATCTTGTTATAACAGATAAATATTTAGATGCTTTTTATCTTTACATTATGAACTTATTATTTTTTGTTAATAATTTGAATCTGACTGTTCACATCTAGCACGCTCTCGCATATATGTTTTGTTTTACATAAATATCAAATGTGGTTTGGGTATTGATAAGCTAAAATTGAATTCAGTATAACTTAATTTAATTAAATAATGCATCGGATCATAGGATTGTCACATGTATGCATTTGATGAATGACAGCTATGTTGGGCCTCTCTTAATTGTTTTTCTTTTCATCCAACAATGCCTCAAACAATATCTGTTTGGAAGTGTCATTCTTCGGATATTCAGAAAGGAAATTACAATCTTTGTGTGTCAATGCAGCTTTAGGGAGACAAATTTATTGTTTTGTGTTATCTAAAGCTCATATGTAGTTTCGAGTAATACTGAAATAAATGTAGATAGATATCATATAATAGTATCAAATGTTCAAAAAAAATTTGAGACTGATATAATTTGTCATGACTTGATTTCTTTTAAAATTTGAATTTGACTTCATCAAAATTTAGGTCAGAGGTTAATATAGATAGGTCATTATGTTTGACTTTGCACAAAAGCGTGATTCTGTAAGTTTGATTTTGTTTATGATATCCTGATGAATCATGTAATGACTAAAAATCATTATTGCTTTCAGGAATGTATGATGTGAAATAAAACAATTATATTAATAACAAATGGAAATCTTCCATCATTTGTGTCTCACACTCGATGCATGTCCTTATTACTTGCTATCTTACAATACCATTCATTTGGCATGCAAAAGTAACACCACCTTTAAAAGAATGAAGATGACGCAAATGCCTTCCAAATAATAGAAAGTGAATCCCTTTTAGGATCGCCTATTTTTTCAAGAAGACTGATATAACCCTAAGCTATTCACTCTCCAAATGCCAATATGTTTTTAAGGCCCAGTGCAAATTAAAAATGCTTTTTATAGCACAGGCAATCCAAAAAACTATTACGTTTTTCTCAGTGGTAATTTGGCTGTTACATTCACATGTGCTTTTGATTACACTAATGACAGGAGCATGTATAGATTTGTTTACATAAGCAATAAACAGATGCTTGCTAATTGCTGCCAAATTGCTGCAAATGCATTTGTTTTTGTTTTCCTTGTGAATGATTGTGGTATATGACAATTAATTGATGGTTATGAATAATACTGTATGAATAATAGATAGTGTTTCCCAGTGAACAACGAAAATGGTTTAAGTATGAACTGAAAATGACTCATTTCAAAATGCCTTTGCTGAGGAAAAAAAAAACGCATTCAAATTATCATAAATTGATGTATATGTAGATCAATATGAAGAAATCTCATCACACTTAAACAAAAAATGGCTAAAATTGCCCATACCAGTTACCAGATAGGAGGGAGTGAGAGGAAGAGAAGGAGAGAGAAAGTGTAGGCAAACCTTGATAAGAGGATGAGCGGAGGGCAAGGAGACAAAGAGGGATAAATTTGAAAAGCATGTTCAGAGAATTATTGTAAACTTATTTTTAATAAGATAACAGAAAATGTCACAAAATACAAACTTGAAAAGGGGGCCAAAAAGTCTTAAACAAGTAGAAGTCAGAGCCGAAGGATAAAGTTCATATGAACAAGAAATACAGTGTGTTTACAGATGACGCACTTTCTAAGGCCGTTTCTGTGTAGCACATATATGTGAGTTAGTGTATCAAATGTGCCCTCATTTGTTGTCGTCAGCACAGCCCCCCAGTGCCTCTCTCGTTATATGCTAGTTAAGAGCTCGGCAGTAAACGCTTGCAGACAATTATAACACTCTCTATGTGATCTTCGCATCAGTAGGCTCATCTCTGCAAAAGATTTTAACGTCTCGCTCGCTCTCTCTCTCTCTCTCTCTCTCTCTCAACTCTGTCCCGTAGTCCCCACTTTTCGGAGTCTCCCCCCCCCACGTGCACTCTCTCCCCCCTCCCTCTCTCCAGTAGTCTCCATCTCTCGGAGTCTCCTCCCCCCTCTCTCACTCTCCCTCTCTCTCTCCAGTATAGTTTCCAACACTCGCCAATAAGCTCTGATTCTGACTGGGAGTGACAGTAGCTTTGTCTGGAGTCTTCAATAGCCAATCATCACCCCTTCCACCTCTCCCGAACTCTCCACCTTCTAACCTTTTTCCTCTCGCAGCTAGGTAGTTAGACCTCATGCAATGACTTTGTCCTTCCCTCTCTAACTCTATTATCGTCAACTCTTCTCGACGATGCCAGCCTCCGAATGTTCCATGATGCGACTCAATCTCCTCCTTAGGTAGTTAGAGAGAGCGTAGATGACGGTTACATTAAACAAACTCGCTTTTAACGAACCATCCGTTGGGGGAGACACCAGGATACGGTCATCATCCGCCGCCGTCAAAGTGGTTTGATCGTCAGGGATGGGTGTGAGCCGCTTCCCCTACCCTGTCGGCACACTACTGTTATATTGCTCCCTTAAATTGCTCTAATATTGACTGATGATATTGAAATATGGTCGAATCGTGTCAGAACATCCTGGATCAGTGTATATGTTTTCATGATGCTGGTAGTGTTAGGTTACTGGCAGTGTATTGTGTTACAGAGTGAGCCCATCGCCAGTAAGTTAATAAAACTTGACTTTACCACAATGCTCAAACTCTTCTCGAGTGCTTCGGAGGGTATAACCTTCTGGGAAAGGACCGCTATATTCTGATTATCTGGATTACAAATTAGAATAAAGGAAAGCTGGTGGATTATTGTGAATAATTTTGCGTCAATAATAGACGATTTTGTACTACACTAAAGGAGAGGGCTTTTGTGAAACCTTTTCAAAGTCAAATCTGGATAATCTCTAATTCTTCACTGGGATGTTATCTGGGCAGGACCAATTACAGGTTTATTTGTGACCATTCACATAAATGAGCATGTGGTGAATTTTGCTGTTCTTTTGAACGGAATAAAAATACTTCATTGGAAACATATTCTGCTTTATATTTTACACCCGATTGGATGAATTATTACGAGAATATCTTCATTCATGGCCTCTTGTCATCTGGAACATTTCAGGAACATGCCAACTTACAGTAGAAATTAATGTTTCTAATATCGTTCGTTGTATAGGCCCATTTTCGGAAGAATTTCAGGAATATGCCTACTTGAGTTGCTAGAGAATGGATCTTTCTAACAAATCACTTTGACTGTTCGGGGCAGTGTGCTGTTTGTTATTGATATTTGGGATACCCTTTTTTTGCTGCTTCCCCAAGGGGTGATCAGGGCTGTATGTATACATCTGTATTTGAGGCGATAAGAGAGCAGCAAACTCTTATCCTCGCAATGTTTCTCTTCAGATGGTGCTGCAAGTTTAATCGTAAGTTGCAATCCTCTTTCCTAACTCTCGTTAGGAAAAAACATGTTATTAGGTCAATTGTTTGGTTGCTCTACACCCAAAGACTATACGAATATGCTCTCACAACCCGTAGAGCCAGCTACGTTTCCCAAGGATGGTTTATATTTAATCGGAAAAAATAATAATAATAATAATGGTAATAATAGTTTAGTAATTGTCACATTACTGCGTTCATTGGAAAATTTTATTTCATATGTGTTAAATCAAGCGCATTACCGTTAGCATTTTCTCATGCTAGGGTTTAAACCAGGTTTAATAAAAAAAAACACACCTTTATGACTTTGGGCCAATGTGATTCGGCAGCCAGGTGTTATCACGAATGCTTTTTGAATGTTAGACTTACATAATACACAAGCAAGATAATTATAATATTCATAGTAAGATACCCCTAAATTCATCTGGCAGGGTTCTTTGGCATTTGTTTCAGAAGTTGCACGTAATCTTTAATTTTGTCAAATAATTAAATCAGTAATGGGAAAAAACTTTTGACCTACTAATCCTGTTTCTTTTTTTAAACGGCTCTTCGGATAATCAAACCCATTTTTTAATAAAATCTATCCCGTGTTATCAAGAACACAGTCTGTAGGTACTTATGTGCAACAAACTGATTTTTTAATCAAATCTATCCCGTATTATCAAGAACATAGTCTGTAGGTACTTATGTGCAACAAACCTATTCTATTTAAATCAAAATTATCTTCTAATGAACTTTTTCATCCATATCCGTGCGTATTTTTACGCAGAAACAAAAATCCCTAAAATTATGCATCATTTGAAAATTGGTGCATAATATTTGCTGCTCGAGAATAGCAACACAGCAAAACTAATTGGGTCACTTATTTGAAGTAAAACAACATTTCAACAAATTAACATCCTTTTGGAACAGTGAACCAATAACTCTTCTGTAATTGGGAATCTGATATCAGGTGCAAAGAACTAAATGATGGAGTAAATGTAATAAAACTCTCATTGACCATATGCGACCCCTATTGAGAATATGGTCTTGTAAGATACACAAGTTATAAGTACTTTGCATTATCTCTTATCAGCTCTTTATCGTAAAGTTCTTTGCATGGGTGATAACAAAACTAAAACAAAATATTTTCAAAACATTTTGCTTCAGATAGTACATATAGACTGAAAATCAGTAGAAAAGTAAGAATGAGAATTATGAGAGATGATAGCCTTTTTGTGAAAAAAATAGTTATCTAGTTTAATGGTTTATGCATTTATGGTTATCATATATCTGGAATCTAGAAGAAAAAAAAGAGGAGTAAAATGTTCATGTTTTCATTAATATTTGTAACATTTTCTGTTTTTCATCTCATATCTATATACAATTATCTGAAAATGTGTAATGCATAATATCTGATCTAGATTTTCATCATTCATCACATTACTTGAATTACAGGGAAAAGGATGAAAACAGAGCTGACAGGACAATCAAATAAATCTTATCAAATATCTGGTTCATATCTTTCAGACAATAAGCTAGCAGATGAAAGAAATAAGGCAAATCAGGATACATTTCGGGAAATTCTGTTATGCATCTAGTGCTCCACTTACATATGTTCTGCAATTTGACATTAGAGAAATCCAGATGAATTAGGAAATTCTAGACATTAGGAAAAAAATGACAACATAATCCACAGATTCTTTTGGCAGATTTATATCTTTATAGATAACTTTATAGATAAAAAGAGAGTCACATGCATGTTTGTATGATTGATGAAATGTATATAATTCATTTTTCATTTGGGGCAAATACTTCCATGTTTGATACTTACGGTTCAGAATTAATAATCAAAAAGTAGGGGCACCGCAAGCACATTGGATATACATGTAAATCTCATTTTATGGACGGAACATATTTGTATAACTTGGAATCTTGGAATTTTATATTCAGGTAAGTAAACAAGCCAAAATTGAATTTGAGAGATGTGAATTAGATTTAAGCCATTGAATTACACTGTCTCATTTTCATTTGTTTATGTAGCTTTTTATTTTTTTTTTCTATTTCTTCTTTTTCTTTTGGCTCATTTCTTTCAAATGCCAGCCTCCCCATTCCAGTCTGAAAATGTTTCTGAAAGAATGTTCTCCTTTTTCTCCATTCTGCTTTATGGGGAAAATTCCACATCGTTAGTAGATCACATTTCTTGAGTGTAATATTATCTTATAAAACGTAACAATTTTACAAATTACACTGTCTTATTACTTAAACACCAGGATCAAAATTCTATAGGGAACTGTCAGAGAGAAAAAAAAACAATAGCATGCAAATCCAAAAGATAATATGACCCCCCCCCCCCCCCCCCGTATAAATCTTCAATTCAACAGAAAACAGTTCCACATCTTAGTTAGATCAAATTTGTTAAAATTTTATTTTGATTAAAATGGAACAATTTGCATTTTTAGGTTCCTTTTCTTAAAAAGGATGTACAGGAATCTCAGATTTTGATATTTTCCTGCGGGATTTTTAATCTAAAACGTCATCATCACATCGCCATTTCTAATAATGTTTCTTGTTTTTTCTATTGATAGGATATCATATATTTCCTCAAAATAAAGTTGAATACCAATTCAAAGCTTCTTTGTAATGCTATTCAAATAGGAAACAGCTTATGATTATTGTGTCCAAAAAGTTCAATCCACTGATATAGATCTATTGTCACATGACACACTTTATTTTGCAGAAATAGTTTATATTGTGTTTATACAAGAAAAAGTTCTACATCAAGGGTAGATCAGATTTGTAATTTGGGATTAAGATTAATAGTTTTCTAGCAACAACATCAAATATTATCTTTATACTTGCAGTTAAACCTGTATTTGGCCAGACACCTCAAACACGATATAAACTGTTTCCAAAAAGTTAAGTGGGCCTCAGACAATGGAACCGTACGTCGTGAATTCAACTGGGCAGACATAACACTTGCAAGCCGGTTCCAATTTGATTAGCATTACAAATGACCATTGAATTTGCGTTTGACTTCAGTTTTCAAAACTAGATTATATTGTGTTCTCAAGTCTATAGATACAAATTGATTAAATTGATTGGTATGAATTTTAGCAAGAAATGACTTCACTGTACATGTACGTGTAGCTGTAGATATCAAAGCCAGGGTAATAATGCTACAAGATAGTGCTACAATATAGCGCTCAAAGACTTCTCGTAAAGAAGTTATAAATGGTGTATGAAAGTGTTCCTTGACAATTAATGTTATATAAAATGTATAAGACAAGAGTGCAAGAGTGACTATGCATGAAGATTTTTACTTCCTTTATTAAAAAATGGGAATAAATTGAATTACAGTGACTCACCATCGGTAGCCTGTGGGTCACATATGGTGAATATAAAAAGTTTTTTATGTCTTTGTATCAATTTATTGAAGGAAGGTCATTAATCAAAAAGCTAATTATCTTAAGTGTGATGACTGGATCTTAATGACCATTACCCTATATTGTACCCTGTAGCCCCACTCAGACTCCAATCAGCATCTTCTTGATTACATAACACTCCTCATCTCATCATCACGCACCATTCTGTCTGTTTAACCCAAACGGCGCCATCAGCTTTTGATATCAAACTTAAAGGCTCAATTGGACCTTTTGCATTTGTAGCCAATGTCAGCCAGGCATTCATGAAATTTGAAAGGTACTCTGTGAATGCAGATATGCAGCAAAAAGATCTTTAGGTATCGCTAATTGACGCCAGCCAAATGTCTTCAGTTTAGTCAAGCATCTTCCTTCTGGATTTCTGCATTTGAAGAGCGACTTTTAAATTTCATAAATACTGGGCAGATGTTGACTGATTCTTTAGATATCCGAGTGCAAATATTGTTTATAAAATGAAAAGTCATGTGGTTTTCATAAATTTTTTTTTACTCCAATGCCAGATAAGATTACAATACAGAGCGCATTGCCTGAAAGATAATAATTTTGGTAAAATTGTCACCAAAGCAACTTAAAAGAGATAGAATGTCACCACGCATTGCACTTTACTAGGCTTTTTACTTCTTTAAAATCTAGAAATCACTTCTTGTGTGCAATTTAATTTGAAAATTTCAGAAATTCATTCATATGTACTGTTTACTTTTGAATTTTACGTCATTTATATTTATCCTGTAATTGCATTAGAGATGTGAAGATTAACAAAATCTGCAAAGATGCCAACTATACTCCTGCTCCTGAAGTAAATAACTATGGGGGTGTTGCTCAAAAGTTGCTATTGATCGCAAGTTGCAGTTGATCGGAATGCGCCAATCAAAATCATTGTTTAATGCGCGTCTTGTTAAATGCGCATACCGTGCGCGAATGAAAATGCGCGTTACAATTGGCAAAGTTGCAGATGATTTGCAGATGATTTTGAGCAACACCCCATGTGTCTTGCAAATTCTTGAAAACACCCTTTTGTATAGATTTATACAGTGAATATGGCCATGGGGAATTATAAATGGCCATTCATTTATCTGCTAAAGGAGACAACAAGGGCCATCACTTTGGGAGAAAATTCAGCAGAAGTGTAAAGATAAAAGACACCACCCTGGATATTTTAACGACGTGACGGCCATAAATATGACAGGTTTAAGGAGACGAGTGTGTCTGCTAATGACACACTTTAATGCTGATTCACACCTTTGCGTCTTTAGCCCGTATTGGCCCAGCGGTTTTTAAATTTAAAAATCGCTCCCTGAGTGCACAGTATAAGCAGACGATGCTTGACTTGCACTCAAGGAGCATACGCCAAACGTTAGTCAACCGTATGATCTGCATCGATGTGCGTCCTGAGAGCGTTTTTTATTTTAAAAATGCTGGGCCGACGCAGGCTAAAAACGCAAAGGTGTGAGTCTGCCACTAGAAATGGATATCAGATTAGCGGGGTGATAAATATGATAATGGGACCGAAAGCAGACATGATTTGTGGCAAAAGATGAAAAGAAATGAAGGATGAGATGTGGTTGAAGAAGTGATGAAGGATGTAGAATTATTCTGAATACAAATATTCGGTGCCCATGATTCAGCATCTGCGCCACAAATTTAAGATTAATGAATATTCAAGTCAAGCAAATACAATCAATTTCGTGCATTTTGACAGCACTTG
>BQKZ01007529.1:12803-29252 GCA_036244855.1 Temnopleurus reevesii | reverse complement strand
ATGGAAAGTATACAAATACAAATGATATAAACAAGATTTCAATACATGAGCGACAGGTAAATAAAAGAAAATAAAAGGTTAACTTCACCTTTTACTCTTTGTACCTTATGTAGTACCAAAGAGGTGCTACATGTGCACAATGCTTGAACAGATTTGTATGGGAGATGCAAACATACATAGAGCAAAAATGATGAGAAATCATCTACGCCTATATCTTAAAAACTATAAAATTATCCTTATGCCCCAGTCACATAGAAGACTGGAAGTAACAAATTCAACACGACTCTTTGTTCGGATGCAGTTATCTGTGAACTGAACAGAGAATCATGTTCAATCGTGTTGCTTCCGCCAAGTTCCGGGCTTCTCTGTGACTGGGGCCTTATTTATCCATTCATGTGTTCAATTTCCCCGGTATCATTGTTTTATTTATTTATTATTTTGCGGGTGGGGGGGGGGGGGGTGAAAAATCATATACATGTACATATAGGAGGAAATATAAGTGGATGAAGGGGCAGGGGCTGCTTTAGGGATATGTGAGGGGTTGGGAGTAGAGGGTTGAAAATCATCTTATAAATAGGAGCTGAATATTTTTTGGTGAAGAAGGGGGGGGGGGCTTTTTGAGGGATGTGTGAAGGATATATTAAATAATTGTGCACTTTCGTTTATGTGCACAGGATTACTAAATGGCTTATTCAGACTTACTTTACTTTTATTCTCTCCCAATACTTCTAAAGGAAAAATCTGAAACATGGAAGTCCCGCTGACTGGTTCGATATTTAGAAAATGGCACTCATCAACAACAAAACATTTCTTCCTTATTCAGAAGAAGTTAAATTTGTGATATGAATGGGGACACGTCTATGCATTCTGGTAGCCAGCATCCCCCTGTGAGATGACCCCATTCCTTTTCTCTGTCCTATCTGTTTGTAGGTGTGACTTGGATATCTCTGGAAAAATTCTGATGTGAATGGGGAACATGTCTAGGCATTTTTGGTAGCCAGCATCTCGCTATGAGACGGCCCCATTTCTTGTCTCTGTATGCCCTTTGTTGATTGGGTGTGAATTAGGCCTGTCTCTAAGGTAGAACTACCACCGGAATATATTTAGTTTTGATGTGAATGGGGCATATGTCTGGTCATACCAGCTTCGATAACTGATATCTTGCTGTGAGACTACCCCATTCTTTGTCCCTGTCCCCCTATCTGCTTGCGTTGATTGGGTGTGAGTGAAAGGCGACAAGGGATGTCAGATATGATGAACTTGTGAAGCAGTCTGAGAGAGTAACTTGATTTTCTTAGAAGTCACTCCAGTGAGGTTTCACATACTGACACATTCATGTTGACAGTCCCTACACCTTCAAAAAAAGCTTCATGACAGTATGTTACATTACAGTAAAGTATGACCTTTTTAAAAATATATCAATGTCATGAAAGTTGGAAAGCTAAAATGCTTGTGAAAACACCTACAAAAAACTGTACATGTGCAGTGGAAAGTCAGTGTAAGAAACTTGGTTGGGACCATAAGAAGTACCTTGATATATTAGTAATCTTGTTATATCAAGGTGAAAGATCGAAGAGATCATGAAGTTTTGGACATCAGGGGCCTGTAATGTGAAGAGATACAATAAATTTGCAATTGATTTATATCTTAGTAGTTCACATTTTGCCATAGACTTATGATTAATATTTATCGTACATGTAATTGCATCTTTCAATGTTACAGGCCCCAGATCTCCTTGCACCAAGTTTTTGATGTACCTGTATATGCAGTGATGTCAAAATGGGGGTATTACCCTTCATCTTCCAAATGTAAAGTAATTGCAACAAATTTATTCTAGGTTTTGTAGTTCAATTTGTAATTTGTTTTCTATTAATCGAAAACAAATATTCATCAAAAATTAGAGAGAAGGATAATGAACTCCAGCGAAAAGGGGACATTCAAATTGTCCCATTTATGCCTCTAGGGATACTTCTGTGGTCTGTAAGCACAAACCAGAAGGAAAAGTTTGTCATCAATTCCGATATTCTCCAGCTCATTGTGCACTGTAGGGCCGACAATGACTTGTTAATTACCAGACTGATGCCTATCAATATCATTTTACATGCAACATGGGCTCATAGCATGCATAAATCAATTGTTTTTTATGAATCAATATTGGTAGTACAGTCTGATACATGTGTGAGAGTGAATTTCGAATGTGAAATTATTTTACATAGGATGATAGTTTTATTTTAAGTTTTTAGCTTTGTGATGTTGTAATGGGAGGCATACATTTTTGTAATCTCAATATTTAGATGTATCAAAATGAAGTATGTTACAGTGAATCAGGAGGCAAATTAACAGAACGGGGGAGGAGGAGGTGAGAGAGAGGGATAAGGGAAGGTAGGAATGGAGGGAAGGAGATAAGGAGGAGAAGTGGAGGGTGGGGTGAGGACAAGTGAGGTAGATATATTATGGTGGGATGGAGGGAACGAGAGAGGAGAGAAGAGAAGGAGGAAGGGCAGAAGGGACAAGGGGAGGTATTGTGCAGGAAAGGATGAGGAGGGAGAGGGAAGGTGGGAGGGAGATAGCAAGGAGAAAAGGAAAAGGAGGACCCTCAAGGGTGGGGGTGCATGAGGACAAGTGAGGTGATATGGCGGGATGGAGGGAAGGAGAAGGGAGGGAAGAGAAGGAGGAAGAGTAGAGGGGACAAGAGGAGGGATAGGAAAGGATGAGGAGGGAGAGGGAAGGTGGGAGGGAGATAGGAAAGAAAAAAGGGGGAAGAGAGGAATAAGATTGGGAGGAGGAAGGGAAGAAGGAGAGAGGGACGAATTGACAGTCGAAAGGAAAAATTAAGAAAAGAAGAGTTTGATTGAAAAGTTTCTAAGTAGAGCAAGGCTCGAGGTAGAACATAATCACATGTACACATAGGTATCAATCACTATTTTTCATTTCATTCTCTCTGCCCACTAGATTTCAGCAAAATGAAAAGAATAGTAATTTCAAAGCTTGTCATGTTTCAATACCAACAGCATCCATCAAATGAAATTCCAAAATCCACCTCCAAAAGAATTTGTGTTTGGTTTGTGTAGACTACAAATTCGTTATTTCGGAGGTAGTGTGCACCCAAGACTGGCGAACAGCGTAACGAAAACTATGATGTATTGAAAAAAATATTGAAGAGTTTTAAAAAATGAAATAACTGTGGGTTCTTTGCAAGATAGATCATATGAATGTCAAATGCAAAACCTTCACAAATCAACTTCTTTGCACCTGCAGGCAATAATTTCACTTTTCAAATTTGATTAGTAGTTTGAGATGTCAAGGAAAGATTTTTAATATTTTACTGCAAAGCTCTATGTGGAAAAGTTGCCAACCAAAAAATGTCTTGCATAGCAGTCATTCTAAAATGCATAGCAAATTGCTTTGTGATATACCAGGGAAATTATTCCCTGACTTACAAGAGGGGGTGTTAATTGTTCGAAAGTTGCAATTGATTTAAAGTTGTAGTTGATCAAAATGTGCCAATAAAAATCATTGTTAATTGTGCATCTTGTTAGAAGCGCAGACCGTGCACAAATGAAATTGCGCATTACAATTTGCAAAATTGATTTACAATCAATTGCAACTTTTTAGCAACTCCCCCAAGTCAAAGTCAAATATGTTTCAATATCAAGACATCCATTTACTTTTATCATACATTCCAAAACTCCAGCTTAGCTTATACACTCTATATTGAAATCGATGTTTGTATAATTATGATTGTTAACTGCACTTTGTAACAATCATCTCCATCAAGATTCTGGAGATCATTATCATATTTGTACATTGCATGTTGGTATTCGGACTGGGTTGATATTTGACATTCTTGACCCCAGTATGCAAATATTTATTTTTCAGCATTCCAAAATATTTGACATTGCTATGAGAACATGGGAAATATTTTACCCTGCTTGTCTGCACATGTATTTCATTTTGGGTTTCTTGAATGTTGAAAAGAAGAAGGAAGAAGGGGAAAAGGATGAGATGACAGAAGGAGGGCAACGTGTACAAGGAGGAGAGGAAGAATGGTTTGGAAGGCGGGAGAATTGTAAGGGTATGCAGGTTTGTGTATTTTCAAGTTTGAGCTTTATGCATTCTTGTCTGAAGCACGTTGTACATTATAATAACAAAGATTTTGGGAAATATGAATGAATCTGTAATATTTGTTACATGGGATGAACATTTTTTAGATGTAATCCTAAAGATTCTAACATTTTAAAGAGATTTTGTGAAAAAATCAGTAAAAGATCCAAAACTACTGCAGAAATAGTGATTCTTGAATTTTCTTTGTGTTGCCAGTTTAAAGATCATAGTGATTTGCTACATTCAAACTGCTCTAAATGGAAAAGACAAAGTAAATTTGAACTTGACATAGGCTCAAAATGCTCAGTGCATTTTTCACTTTCTAATCGTATGTGATGTTAAATATGCTCAGTGCATTTTCCTTTATCTAATCATATGTGATGTGACATGTGGGGATACTGCCAAAACATCACTAAAATGTGACACTGTAGTGTACCTCTGCAAATATCATAACCCCTCCCTCCTGTACACGTAGCACATGTCTTTTTAAACTGAATGTCAAAGTTGAAGCATACAATAGAATTCTCCATCAATCATTCTGGAATTTTTTGAGAGCTTATAGTTGCATTTTGAGACAAAGTGGTGTCTGCCGATTGATGTGGTATTTACCAGAGGTGTTTGCCATATCACTTAGGGGGTGTTGCTCAAAATCAACTGCAAATCAACTGCAACTTTGCAAACTGTAACGCATATTTTCATTCGCGCACAGTATGCGCATTTAACAAGACGCGCATGAAACAATGATTTTGATTGGCGCGTTCCGATCAACTGCAACTTGTGATCAATTGCAACTTTTGAGCAACACCCCATTTGTCATCCAAATTAGCAATCGTCTTTTCCATATGCTCTTCTATTTTTCTTCCAGTGTTGGGTTAATGAGGGAATTTTAGATTTAGGAATTGTGAAAGACTTTTAATAGGTCTATCATTTACAGTCAACCTTGTTTAAGTTGACCTGACATAACGGATAAGTCGAATAAATGCGTAAATCAAGCAAATGTCTTTACAATTCTTCTTCCGTTCATATTCTATTGTTTTTACCCCTGATGAGCCGAAGCTATTTTCTCCAGTCCAAGCACATTTGTTTTAGGCATCGTTGGTTGTACTTGCGAAGTTATGGGGCCTATAACATAAAAGATTCAATTAAACTTATAATAAATATTAATCGATGTCGGTGGCAAAACATGTATCATATGTTACAGGCTTTTGACTGGGCAAAACTTTCTCCATTATAGACCAATGTCATGTACATACTGTATGGAAACTCATACTTCATCGACCCCTTTACGTATCACAACATGTTGTTATTTACAACGTCTTGCCCCTATCTTACGCTGGACACAAGTCTGTCTTCGCACCAATCAAGGACCGTATTGATTTTATTTCCTCCGTCTTGTGCGATCTAATGAAGGAACATCACACACAACAATAAGGTGATGAGACAACACTGGGACTCCATTCTCACTATAAAGAATATTGAGCATGATGGAGTTCTTGTTCTCATTGTAGAAATGATTCTTAATGAGAACATTTGATTGCTTGGTTGTCATTTTACTCCCTCCATATTGAGCCAACTAATGAAGGAGCATCACACACAATAAGAAGGTTAGGATACCGCATGTATGATAGAGTGTTATGGATACTTCGTTCTCATTATCAATGTACATGTAGAGGTTACTATGTATGCGAATACCTGATCTCTGTCTTTCTCTGTGTTGTTTGTGAGAATTAATGAAGGAATCAATTACAATAAGCCCCCCCCCCCAAAAAAAAAAAATAGAAACAAATTGTTAGGATTCCCTCCAATGACATTTATAAAAAAAAAAGCTTTGGTCTGTTAGAAAAGGTTTTTATTTCTCTTTTATTTTTTTCAAGCACAATCCATACAATGGAGTCGACAGCCAAACAACATGTGGAAATTACTTTTCAAGTGTAATTTCACATGTTTACCTATGATTTTACATTTTTATTCATTCATCTTTTTTAATTGTTTGAGGAAATTTAATATGGAAAATGAGATTTAGGAGGGAGCTACATGTAGTGCAAAGCCAAATCACTTCTGAAAATGATTTTTCAAGTTGTCTTGCACATGTTTATGTAAAAAATTATTGTCCTTTTGTTAACTTAAAGCCCTGGTCACATAGGACTCCGGAAGCAACATGATTCACCCCGATTCTTTGTTAATTCACAGTTAACTGCCTCAGAACAACGAGTCGGGGTGAATCGTGTTGCTTCCGGGGGTCCTATGTGACCGGGGCTTAAGTGATCAGTTTGGAGTCAGACCTTTTTAGAGGGTCGGTTAGTGGAGGAGAACCATAAATATTTCTTGTTTTTATCAAAGTAGAGCTTTTTTTATTTAATACATAGCTTGAGTTTTTTGTGGAATGCATTTTCAGACAAGTTTTCTGGAATAGGTGCCCCAATAGTGAGTGCATAGACATACATACAAACTCTCCTTCCTACACTATCAAACAGTAAGTGTGTCTTATTGATTTATATAGGACTAAACCTTGTAAATATGGTGTAGCCTACACCTTATTTGTTAGAGTTCACAAACAAGTTATTCATCCTATTCTCTGTGTTGTCAATAAAGTTTAGACCTTCATATTGTTATATTGTAATTCAAGCTGAAGTGAGCTCCGTCCTCTTGAAATATCTCTCCACCATTGTCATTGCAAGTCAACTTTGTTCTTTTTTTTGTATGGTGGCGCTAAAGTTAGCTCAACAACAGACTATGCGTGTTGTGAATTTTGCGACCAGGGTCATGATATTTGCAATTTATGGTGCAAAGTTCACGATGTGAGATATGCAAGCTGTAGTTTTCTTCAGTGATGAGATATGAAGTTTATGACCTGAGAATGAAATTTTGTGATGCAGATGGCAAAGTTACAACCACAGGACTCAAATTTTGGCGTCCCCGTGCTGGGAATGCAAAGTTTGCATTCAAAGTACGCATTGATGGTGCCAAAGATGATTTAATGATAATGATAATAATACACAACATTTATATAGCGCTTAATACAAAGTGTTTCTAAGCGCTCTGCATTATTACCCGGCTATAGCATGGCTACCATTCGGCGCTCATTGCATTCAAGGAATTTCTTCCGACCGGTATCCATTCACCTCACCTGGGTTGAGTGCAGCACAATGTGGATAAATTTCTTGCTGAAGGAAATTGACGCCATGGGTGAGATTGCATCATAAACTTTACTTTCCAAGACACAAACTTCATGTCAGATGTCCCAAGCTGCAAATTTCATGACCACGGAGGTGTTTCACCAAGATAAGAAAGACTTTATGCACGACTGTACGTTCGACTGGTAACCCTTCTTGTGTGTAATGGTTCACATTATTACGCGCATTCAGCGCAAGATCTGATACCAGTCGAACGTAAAGTCGTGCGTAACTTTAAGAACGACTTGGTGAAACACAGCCCTGGGTTGTGTTTCATACAGCTGCTCGAAGATGTGCGCATGACTCTACGAATTAGTGGTGACCCTTTCGTGGGTGTGATTCAGGACCAGGGGTTATCCTGGAGTGCAAGAAAGGGTCACCAGTCGTTCGTTAAATCGGTCATAGATCCACGAACAGCTTTATGAAACAACTGGTAAAAAAAAATTCACAACACACCTGGGGAGTGTTTCATCAAGATTTGTCGCAGAGACAATTAGTCAGTGCTGACAAATTCCTTGATTGTGATTGGATGAAAAGCATTTTCGCTGACAGTTGCTATGGGAACTGTCGGAAAATGACTCCTTGTCGCTGCGACAAATCTTGATGAAATACACCCTCCTGGCCTAGTGTTAATCATACTTGAAAGCCTCCATATTTTTGAGCCCTCCTTTATGCCTCTAGCTGCAGGTTTGCTGTCTTTGATGTTTTTCATGATTGCAGAGGCGTGATTTACGACAACGCATGTTGATATGAAAAGGCACGGCGCTGGATAGAATCGTAGTCTCAATTTGACAAATAGCGCTAAGCCTGTCTTCATTGCCTAGAGCTTGTGATCATTGAGCAGGGGTGGATCCAGAATTTGTTCATGGGAAGGGGTTAAAAGCAGTGCCTTTTGTATTGGTTACTTCATGAGTGAAACTAGCAATACCCGGACTCCCATTTTTTTTTTTTTTTTGGGGGGGGGGAGTGCTACTGATGACTTGACAAGCAAAAATAAAAACAAACAAACAAAATGACTTCTATCTAAGGGGATGGAGATTGGAAAGGGATTTTCCATCCCATGAACCTGTTCATAAAGACAAGTATTGATGAATGAATGGGGAAAGGGAACGGGACAAATGAATCCTGCACTTTTTATACACGACTCCCTTTCAGCCGCCCTCCCCTAAGACCCCTTCCCCAATCTGCTCAAAGAGTTCAAGCCCTCAAACGAACCCCCGTCCTCAACAAAGCACTCCGTCCCCTGAAACAACCATATGAACAAGATAATTCCTGTATTTCCCAACCTCAAAAAAAAAGAAAAAAGATTATTTCTGTATTTCCCAATATTGACATTGAAAATGAGGGGATTACGGAGGGAGGCTGGCAACCTCATTGTCGTCTTTTCTATCGGAAATATTTTTTGATATTCTGGCTGATGATTGGAAAGAAATGGTTTATTGGTCCATTGACTTTGAAGGGTATTTTGTAGATTCAGAGTCGCAGAGGAGTCCTTTTTTATTCCAAGCTTCAATCAGTCTGTCGTTCTTTTATCAAAGCAAAGTCGTGAAAGAGGAATAAATACTTTGAAGGGGGGGGGGGGGCTGTCTGGTATAAGTGCAAAGACTTTGGACTGGGAGCAAAGTTTGCACGCAAGTCAAATTCTAACATAGGGATATAGTTAGTACAGTGATATGGGATATGTGTATATTTAACAAGTTTTCAATGATATTCAACACACCAAACCTTGCTCAAAGCAAGTCTTGATATTATTTTTTTTTCTCCTTATACATGTACATGTAGTGAGGGACCCTATTCGAGGATGCATCAAAATACATTTAAACTACATTGTAGCTGTCTTGGGGGCCACCCATCTATAGTGGCCACCTAAATTGGTTCCCTCCAGATGAAAATGTGTGTTGTAGAATCTGTCTGTAGAGGTCACCTGTCTTCAGCGGCCACTTTTTTTTGTTTCTCTTCGGTGGCCACTGTAGAAAGGTTTGACTGTGGGTCAAAATGAGTGAATTACATGGACATATCTGTCATAGAATTTCAAAAATTCATCAGGGAAGAATCAAGGAATTTCATTCTCCCAAATAGTTAAAACCTTGACATAACACAATGCATGGAATTGCCCATAAGTTTAATTCTATTTTTGTGATGCATTTTTTTTTAATTTGTAGCTTCCAAGATTTTTATAGTATAAAAGGGTAATCTACCTAATGCGAATAATGCACATCATACACTGTAGGAATAGGTGTGCAAGTACATACTAGAATAAAAACCCGCAGACTTTACCCTACAATGACTGGGAATGTGATTTGACAGTGGTGCATTATTCAACATTATTCTATTATACATTCTTTTGATCAGAACCATTCAATTACTTCTTGGATTATTTAAGTGCATTTGACAATGGATGTTCAACACATGCATGCAGTGCAATAACCAATCAATCACATTTGTATAATTGGAGTCTGCTTTATTCTTTTGTGAAAGGGGAAGATTTATTTATGGGATTTTTACAAGTCCTTCCAGTATTCATTTTGTCTGATCAAATAGTTCAGAATAGTATTTAAAGGGAATCACATTCAGAAATGATGTGCCTTTGTGGTATGATTTGCACTTGAATTTGATAATTGATCTCCTTGAATGTATTCAATGCCTTTTCAAAATGATCAAAATATAGCCCATTGCTTCCACATAGTGTGTAGATTCATACTAGAGTTATTACTTCTATAAAGGTCGGTGCTTATTTCCAGCTCGAGCTGCTATTTAGCCAAAAATTGAAACATTTGAGCAATTTAGCTAATGATGATTACATTATTGTTCTGTATAATATCAAGCTAAAATTTGGTAGATATTAGCAGAAAACAATCAACTTGATCAGTAAGTATAAGACTACCATAATGCACATTTGAAGATCGGTTGCAAATGGGTGTCCTCCTCCAATCAAATTGCAACGAAAACTCTGACAGCATACCAATAAATTTCCATGAAAATAAATCGTCTGTTTTCTGGAATGATCAAATATACTTTGTTTTTTATGTTAAAGCAGGAATTTTATTGTTTCAATCCTTCAAAACAAAACTTCAATTTCTAAAGCTGAGACAAGGAAAAACCTTGTTATATCAGGAATATCCTTGTATAAGTCTAATTTATTGGCGACATAATAATCATGATACTATGGTTGGAGTTCATTGGTATCATGAAATTGTCATGAGCAACCAATTCATTTGTAAGAATTCATTAGGGTACACTGTACAAGCAAACTCTACCAAGTTTGAATATTTTGCATTCTACTTCTATGGCATAAGATCTATCAGTTTGCAGTCGTTTTCAATTCGGTGAGCCAATGTGACTTGTTCATCTCCCGCAAACACAGACGAACTGCACCAACTTCATCTCATAATTAATCCTTCCAGGGTATAGGCTCGCTCTAACGATCATGAAACACTTCTCTGGACGTCGTCGACTCGCCGGGCTGGCTAACTCCCGAAAGAGATCAATAAATTCCGCACGACCAAAGGTGTAGCGGGACCTTGATGGTTGCTCAATATCCTAAAGCAAACAAGCGAGGGGGTATTGAGACGACACGTTAGTCAATAGAAATATGAAGGATTGCAATTTGCCAAGATAAGATCCTGTGTTTTCCCTCATTCTCTCATCCCACTCCATGTAACTGTTTCTTCGCAATGTCTGGGACATTGCAATTTCTCCTGATTACAATGTCATCTTTTTATACCAACGTTAATCGCCATGCTTAATTTATATGACGATGGAGTATTAGGAATAGGAGGTTTTTTTAAATAGTCAATCCCAAAGACGGTAATTCAAAATGGAAAGCGGAAATTTTACTACCACTGCGAGCATTTGTGATATTAGATACGCACCATATGAATTTACAAATTGTTTGTGGATAACTTACTCGTGCAATGATTTTTAATCATATCTTCCACCTTATCGTAAAGGTCAGAAGTTTCCCACCATCAATTGATAAAAGGGGCTTTATTTACCCCCATGCATGTCCGTGCACGCTTGAAGCACCCCGCTCATCATGTTTAGAAGTCATTTGAATCAAGAACAATCACCAAAAAGGGTCGCTGAACAATGAATATAACAACAGAACAAGTGGAAAATCAACATCTATTGTTCAAAACCTGCGAGGGGGAGAGTGGGTTTGGTGGCCCTTCATGCGACACTCTCTCAAGCAGAATTAGTGATTGTTGCTGAAATAGTTTAGAGAATATAATTCTCATAAATTATTCAAATCGAGTCTCACCTGACTACCTGTACATACATGTATTGTTAATTGATAGTAGTCTATTTTTTCACACACCTTTTGTTAGAATGGAAGTACATTTATGCACACAGGTTGTATGTGCCTCCATTTATACAGTACAAATGAGATTAAAACTTTCTTGTTACAGTAAAATCTGCTCTAGCGACCACCTGTATAGAAAGACCACCTTTCTTGACTCACTAGAATGCAATTTTCATGTAAATGACCCTATCTATAGAGACCACCTGCTGTTGAAGACCACTTTTCCCATGTCTTTTGCGTGGTCTTTATAGACAGGTTTGAATGTAATTATTTGAAGTCTTAAATTTCTTACTCACGTACCCTTACAATGTACATGCCAACCGCTCGGGAATATGCATGGGGCAATATTGTGATGATAACATTTAAATTCATGTGAAAATGTACCTTATAGATATTCTGGAATGGTTGGCAACTCTGCGTACCTCAAGATGAAGGTTATCGGGATAAACAAGATATCACTTCCAGCCTGACCTTTGACCTTCGGACTTTGACAAAGTTGTTCTTCCTTTTCTTTCTATCCCAAATCTGGCTAAACTCTTGTGCAAATTTTCACTTGATATGACCAGTATGATACCGTTGATAAGATTGACTACATGTAAGCTTGTTGTGGCTCATGGGTAACTTATACCCCATTCATATTGGGCTCAAACACCGCTACAGTCGCAGGACAGTCCCGCGACTGTAGCGGAGTCGGCTTCAGTATGAATGCTCCAGACCCGCTATAAACTATCCTTTGATAACCTCGCTCCGCTATAACTCCGCAACAAATTGTCTCGCTCAAAATTAAACCCTAGTAACAGCACCGAGACAGTCCCGGGACAGAAGCGAGATGCCTTCAGTATGAATACACTCCGCTATCACTCCGCTATAACTCCGCGATAATTCACGTGGGGTTTGTTTACTTTGAATGTTCGTCCACAATCGGGTATACATGAAATACAAATAAAGCAACTTGTGGATTTAAATTAATTTTATTATTATCTAAATATTATATTTGACAGCAATGGAATATTTTCATACATTTTTTTGTTTTTGTTTTAAAAAATTATTATTTTTTTCAAATGATAAAAACAGAAATACTGATCTGTTTTTGTTACGGAGGTCGTAAAAATCACCCGCCGCAGTATGAATGGGTACATGATATTTATCCCGTGACAGAAGCGGGATAACTTTTCCACTGTGAATGCATTTATAGCGGGTTTATAGCGGTGTTGCTTTCCCGCAACAGCAGCGGGATAAATTTGAAAACCAATATGAATAGGGTATAAGATGTTGTAGCTGAAAGGACAAATTTTCAAATATTCATACATTTTTAGAGCAACATTTTTAGAGCAACTCCCCTAACTCCCCTAACCAGATGTCTTGCTCTACCACCCGACAAGCCTATGGCCTGACGCTGTCGATCTCCGCACACTGGAGGAAGGAAAACCACAAGTACAAGTACAAGAAGAACTGTGGGTCTAGAAATCTTGGCATGTCAATTGTCTTTGAGGATCCAAAAGAAAAATGGGTTCATATATTCAGTCTGCAGAGTGCTCAAGCCCCTTTGCATAGTTTTACCCATCTCTTGTGGTATTTGGAAGAATGGATATCAATGCCAGACACCCATCCATCTCACCTGGGTTGAGTGTAGTACATAAAGGTAATTTTCTTATGAAAGGAAATGGATTTGAACCATCTGGCTGTAAGGCGAGAGTCAGAACCCCCACACCACATTGCCTCCACATAAATAAAGATTATGTGCATCCAAATGCTACAACAGCCTAACACAACCATCGACACCTGTTATTTCCTGAAATTTCTGTCCCAAATATTATATTTTTAATATCCTATTTCATTGCTTACTTTACCTACCTGTTAACATGCTCAGTATCTGGTGTACTGACGGGACTTCAAGTAGGAGGAGTTTTGAATGAAACGACAGAATTCACTAGCCAGAGGACAAACTTCATATCATTCTGTTATTGGCCTTAAATGTCGGATCAAGTACACATTTCCACAAATACTTCATTCCCCAATGATACATGGTTGACCAGTTCTATCCTTGGTCGGACATTGTTCCTCGTGTTTTTGACCACATCAGTATCCTCCTGCATGGAGATATATCACCTTCAATGTCATAGGAGGCAGATCAGTATTATCCAAAGTTAGCCAAATCTCTGGTTTTCTAGACCAATCAGCCGACTTTGCGATTACTCTTTGAGATTGGTGTAACATTGTCTGCATCCCAAGTTGGAAGACTTTCACTTGGGTGATCGTTGTGCTGAGTGCTTATCTTGGATACATATTCTTTGAGCTGCAACAAACCTTGTCTGTATTGTCCGAAGTCAATGTTACTACAGAGATGCCAATGATTTTGAGGTGTATTTTCATATCCATTCAAGGCTTTCATTACAAGTGAATGGGTGGGTTTACTTATATTTTCAAATTTATGTGCGCTTTTGGCCACTGAACATAGGTGCGTGGTATTCCTTAAACCGTTTGATAACAATAAGACTACAATACTTGGAATCCAGTTTGCATACATTACTTGTTGCTATGTCAGGCAAGCCTTGGGCAAGCTTTAGGGTTTTCAAGAACAACCTTTGTGTTAAAGGTATACACAAAATTAGCATCTATTAGTAAACCTACCTATAGCAGTACAAGGAGTATGGGTATTGTTGTCATGTTTTCTCTCACTTTTCTTCAGCTGTTGCGTTATATTCACAGTTTAATATCTGCCTCATGCATATTCCAGAATGGTTGGCATCTCTGCAAGGGTACTAAATTTGTTACACTGCAAGTAATCTCTAGCCTGATCTGAACGAGTTGATTACTGAATCAGAATTATATGTGGCACGCTAGTTCCTAAACTATGGATAATGCGATGTCCATAATGTTTCCTCCATGTTTTGCACCATATCTCTTTCCATCCCCATCTCACATTCAATGTCACTGTGTGTGATAGCGTCCCTCCCGCCAGGCAGGGGCGTGGAGGGAATTATTTTCCTGGTATCACCTCAGACATTCGTCACTGGGGGTCACAGCTATTTTGGGGGGTATTCTTCATGTATTTTATCACTTTTTTGTTACAAGATGTAGAAACAGTGTCATCAACCTGGGGTGTATGTTGAGGTAGTAGGCTTTTCTTATTTAAATGACATTTCTAGTCTGTCTGGTAAATTTTTTTTCGAAGATATTCCCATTTGTTTGAAATATGTTTTTGAATGGCATTCCAAGTCTGTCTGGTTTATTTTAATTTTTATTCATTTGTTTGAAATCTATTTCAAAGGTGGTTTTGACGATTAAGAATTGACTTAATAAGACTTTATGTGATTACTTTTCAGAAGAAAAGAATTGTTTTTCCCAATTGTTTGAAATATGTTGGCTTTCATGCGCTGTCTCTTTCATGTTGAATTTTTCTTAGTTATTTGAAATCTACTTCGAAGATGGTTATACTGTAATGATTGAAAGTTGACTTTTATAATAGATTTTGTGACAATTCTCTTGTTGATTTTTAAATCTTGGGACATAAAATATTTTAATCCTCTCCTTTCAATCTTTTTTGTCTCGTTGTGCAGGCTCATGTGTCTTTTATTGACTGTTACAGTACAAGTTTAAGGTCTGAAGTAATGTCACTTTTCAATCTTCCTCTTTCTGTTTCACCGCCTCAAACAGAGTAACATTCATGCACGATCACAATCAATCATTCGTGTCGCCCAGACCGCCTCAATTAGGAACCATCTTGTATGTACCCCCTGTGCTCCCCACCCCCTTTTAACCCCTACACCCCTCGGTCTGGCGCCAGTGCTAGTGGTTTTTGTCATGAGGTGAAACTTCTCCCCAATTTTTAAAATGTTTTCATGTTTGACATGATTAGGGACATAATGTGGTAGACCCCTGTTCGGATCTGCAACTATTCCCTGTGCTCCCGCCCCCCCCCCTTTTTGACCCCTTCCGACCCTCTCCCATGCACCCCCAAGTCTGGCGTCGGTTTTGCTGTTTTTTTTTGTCATGAGGTGAAACCTCTACCCTATTTTAATGTGTTTTCATGTTTGACATGATTTGGGATTCCAAGTGGTATAATCCTGTTCACATCTAGATGTCTAAATGTACCCTTTGAGTTGTAACATCTTTATATATGTTCCCTTTGAGTTGTAAGTTTCACTCTTCTGTCAGGCATCTGGCTCTTTCTGCCCATGTTTTGCAGAGACACATCAATTTAGGCCTACATGCAGGAAGAACGCGCCAGAATTTTGATCCCAGCTATTTGTCTATCGTTAATTAACCAAGACACTTTGCATGAAATAGACTTGAGGTGGACTTGAGATCCAGTACGCCGGTCTGAAATCTGAACGGGGACACAACTGGCCTTTCGAAACATGGAAGCCACTTTAAAAAGTAGGTGTGAACGGGGTATCTCCCTCTCTCTCTCTCTCCCTCTCTTTCTCTCTTACTGTACGATTTCATCCCACCACCAGTAATACCGCAATGATTATCCCCCTATCCTTTTCTTTCAATGAACTCTCTCTCTCACTCTCCTCCCTATCTGTCTCTCTCTCCTCCCTATCTGTCTCTCTCTGTACACTATTCTAACGAAATCCTGTATGCAGTACCGCCACGATTCCCCTCATCTTTCTCTCTCAATGAACTCGAGCATCTTTGCATTCATTTGGGGGAACCGCACATCTCCTTTTCTCTCAATGAACTCTCTCTCTCTCACTCTCCTCCCAATCTGTCTCTCTCTCTCTCTCTGCACACTTTTAACGAAATCCTGTATGCAGTACTGTCACGATTCCCCTCATCTTTCTCTCTCAATGAACTCGAGCATCTTTGCATTCATTTGGGGGAACCGCACATCTCCTTTTCTCTCAATGAACTCTCTCTCTC
>BQKZ01007528.1:16442-28700 GCA_036244855.1 Temnopleurus reevesii | reverse complement strand
AAAAGCGCGGTATTTTCGTTAACCTAAAACCACATGTTTTCTGAGCGGCGATTCATTTTCCCTTTTTTGATTTTTTTGAGATAGTAAGCGATCTATTTATGCTTTCATATTTTCAGATACTTTTAGTTACATGGGTATCGATAAGATTAATTGCATTTTAATTTGTTTTGAGATGATTTTTCATTGCTATCCATTCACTTTAAGTTTAAATGATGAGAAGTGGGACTGGTGTGATGCACAATGTATCTCTGAAGAGTCATCTTGGTAGTCGTTTAGATTCAGCCATTATTTTTTTAACAGCCATTTTGTATATAGCTCAGAATTTCTCTAAATTTACTGAAAATAATGTTGTTGTGATTAAGAGATGTGAGTTATCAAGTTGAAATGTCAATGGGATTGGTGTGATGTACACTGTAGGCCAGGTCAAGTGGCAGACCACTGGTCCCTGAAGATTCACCATGGTAGACTTTAGATCCAGCCATGAAGTAAATAATGTATGAGCCAATAATTTAAGCCAATAATAGCGTACATACATTTTTGAGAATTCACTGAATTTCTGACCTTCTTACACGTTAGCGAGTTGCTATTTTCACATTTTGAATTGTACACAAGTTTGTGGACATTCAAATGAGTGAAAATGTAGGTGAATTGATTATCATTAAATTTGCAAAAATAATACCCCAGCAAAAATTTCAGCTTTTACAGTAGGGATTCCTTGGTGCGCTCATGTACATTATTATATGATGCACCAGGAACATGGTAGGCCTATAATCCTCCTAGGATACCACATACATTTTCCATGTAATTTGACGTTTTGTCTCACACTTTGACAATGATTACATGGTTGCATCAATTGAAAAAAGTATAGATGTGTTGAAAATCATTCTGGTGCTCCCAATCTTTTGGGAAACGGGATTGAGCTTGCCATAGAATTATTGCTATCCTGTATGAGTTTACTGACAATGTATCATGAAGGAAATTTAATATCATATGGCTTAATGAAAATTTGACCAAATAAAAGCAACAGAAGTAAATCTTATTTACAAAGAATCAAAACTGGAACTGGTGGGCCTGTTTGCCAAGACTATCCCAATGCCCTGATGAGGACAAAGCCCAAAAGGTTTGCAAAAGTTCATCTGAGGTCAGGAACCCCCTACTGACAACCTGATTGGATAATCACTGCCTCATGGCATAGTGATGTCATCAATGTGACCTTTGACCTAGCAGAGAGCCTGGGGTAATCCCCTTCATTCTGTGAATGAAGCCAACGTTTGTTGGATATTTCTGATGCTTAGTGAAGACAAATACCACCCAAGAATTCTTGCATTTACTGTATCAGAAGGGACAAAGAATTTGGCCAAAGTAAATAATTTCATTCACCAAACACCTCAATAAATTCCTCTGCAGAATGAAAGGGAAGGAAATTTCTTCTGTATGTGTGCATCTACATGCATAGCTGCCAATTATTTTTAATTTTTAAGTGATCATTACTGATTTTGGCCTCAGATTTGTAAAGTTTTGCGCTAAGCCCAGTAAAGCGTACTAATTTTTCCAACATGACCACCATGCACTTAAATGTAAATTACGTGAAGATTACTAATTTGTTTCAGAATCATTACCTGTTTCTACTGGCTCATGTTGGCAGCTATGATGTACATGAAGCTATATTGATTGCTTGAATGGAAGTTGTTTACTTTGTCGAAATCCTTTGTCCCTTCGGCACGCAATGATTTCTAATGTTGTCAGGTAGGTAATGTTTTCCCAAAATATTTAACACAATACAAGAGAATATCCTTTACATTTCAAGCCAAAACAGGCAAATAGGTAACTGGAAACTGTGTGATGTAATGAAAATTAACATTCATCTAAAGGCAAATGATATCTGAAATATTTAAAATATTAGTATTCTGTAATATTTACTGCAATTTGAAATATTAGTGTTACATCTACGGTAACTTTAAATCTTATCGATTGAGTGACAATGCAACATACACGGGTAATTTAACTAACTTTTTATAGCCAAAAAATGTCAAACACACAAAATACAAATATTGCAATATTAGTATTACATCTAATTTAACCTTAAATCTTATCGATTGAGTGACAATGTAACATACAGTACAAGAGGTAATTTAACTAACTTTTTTGCAATTAATAGCAAACAAAATGTCAAACACAAATTACAAATATTGAAATATTAGTATTACATCTAATATAACTTTAAATCTTATCGATTGAGTGACAATGTAACATACAGTACAAGAGGTAATTTAACTAACTTTTTTGCAATTACTTTTTATTGTAATAGCCAAAAAAAAAGTCAAACACACAAAATACAAGTATTGAAATATTAGTATTACATCTATTATAACTTTAAATCTTATCGATTCAGTAACAATGTAACATACAAGGGGTGATTTAACTAACTTTTTAAAATCAATAGCCGAAAAATGTTAAACACACAAAATACAAATATTCAAATATCAGTACGATAAATTACATCTAATATAACTTTAAATCTTATCAATTGAGTGACAATGTACCATACAGTACAAGAGGCAATTTTACTAACTTGTTTTCAATTAATAGCAAAAAAATGTCAAACATATGAAACGGACTCAAAAGATTATGAAACTTAAATCCCGCTGAAATGAGTTTTGAAACTGCATACCTACATGTCTAAAGAAACATAATCATAAGCTAGATGTACCGCATGGTTGGAAATATTTATANGGACAGGTTGTCTGTAATGGACAGGTGGTCTGTAATGGACAGGTGGTCTGTAATGGACAGGTGGTCTGTAATGGACAGGTAGTCTGTAATGGACAGGTAGTCTTTATATACAGGTGGTCATTGGAGCAGATTTGACTGTACCAAGTCAGCTTACTTGTGTTGAGTGCAGCACAATGTGGATGAATTCCTTGCTGAAGGAATAAGTGCCATGGGTGGGACTCACGACCCTTTCGTTGAAATGTGAGAGTCATGTCCACTACACTAAGATGCTTTTTGCACGTTTTTGTGTGAGTGACTTATGACTTCATGTTATTTAAAGAAACAAGTACGTAAATGTTTTCATGCAAGCAAACAGTATGTACTCTTTTGCTTCCAGGTAGCATAGAATCAAGATTACGTTAGTTTTTGCATCTGGTTGCACCATGATTTTTTTTTCACCTGAATGCAGTACAAATACCGGGAAAATTTATCTTAATTGTTCCCTATAACCTCTGACTTCTAGGGAATGGAAATAGAGACTTTAGTACATGTAGTTCCTGTTTCTGTTTTTACTTTGGAGGAAAAAAAACTTTTTTATCTTTTGAATAGAGTAGGTAAATCAAACATGAAAGCTATGTATACGCGGAATCTTGTTTCATGTAGACACGACCTTTGACCTCCCAGGGAGATCGGAATTGGAATTAAAGGTTTTGGTTCCAGTTACTCTGTCAAAAAACTTCCTTCTGCAGCTGGAGATATTAGAAGTGTTCACACTGCAGCAAATTACCACGATCCTGACATCGATGTTGTAATTTTTAGTGTTGAACCAATTTTCTTGTGATATGGATCGTGATCCAAATCGCTTTCAAGAGTGTGATATTTCTTAAATATAACCCCGCCAACCATAGTGTGAATGGTTGGTTGATTTGAAAATTGATGCATTTAATACCACAATGCACCTAGCATTACAGGCAATCTGCTGTACGTGTGCATGTTTATAGGGATTGAATATCCAGCAGTCATTGTTGTTCTTGCATTGTCTAAGAAGTAATTTTGGGTATAACTTTACTGTATTTGTCATATCAAGGAATAATTTTCCTGGTAGCACATCGCACTTTGATATACGTTTTAGCAGGATTGCTATACAAAGTATGTATTTTTAGCAACTTTTTTGCAAAGAAGTGTACAATGGAGTATTGAAAATATTTCTCAATGTCTAAAACCGCTGATCAAATGTGAAAAGTAGAGTTATTCCCTGCATGTTGTTGAGTGTTATTCCCTTATCTGACAGTTTGTACATAAAAATGATTTGAATCACCTCTCGAATGCGAACACTGCCTGAATTACATCCATGTTCCTAGTGCAATCTAAATCACTTTGATTTCGTAGTGCGANAATTGGAAATCTTTTCTGAATTTGAAGATACAGGCATTCAAAAATATAACTATGTTACATGGACTTCCTATTGCCTTTGCATGTAGAAGAAATTGTCAGGTGTCAAATTCATATATGCTATGGTCTTTAAGGGCTGCTACTGGGTGGGACACAGTCTTTGGGTAATGTCATTATTTTACAAAATTTGCCTGGTTTGAATAAGGGATGGATTTAGGGTTTTGGGATGTCACAAAAATAGACCCAACCCCATGGACAGACCCATTTATGGATTTAATTCCACCATGCTCCTGACATCATGGGTATTCTACCACTTATGTACATGTTTATCGGGATTAAATATCCAGCAATCTTTGTTGTTCTTGATTGGCTAAGAAGTAATTTCGGGTATTACTATACTATATTTGTCATACATGTCGATTTAGATTCCATATTAATAGATGACAGTTAACGTACGCAGCGTGCTCTTGTTATTACTTCAAGCCTACGAATCTGGATCGTGATTTGAATCACTTCTCTATAAATGCGAACACTGCCTGAATTACATCCATGTTCCTAGTGCAATCTAAATCACTTTGATTTCGTAGTGCGAACCCCTCCCCCTCCTCCTTGCACATCGAACCCAAACTGAAAATAAAACATGCACAGTGTATCATGTGTTGTGTTCATGCATACATGATGACTTTGGATTACCATGGATTGCGGAATTAAGACAAGCTAAGTTCCTGTTTCTGGTAACACCTTAAAAAAAAGTCATTCGTAAAGTCATGTCTCTGCAAACACCTCGATAAAATGCAACCCTGGATAGATAATACAAAATCAAGCCCGGAATACTGCGCAAACTTTGTATCATTTTGCATGCATACATAACCTTTGGCTCCCCTTAGTTGCGGAATTGTGAGCTCCGGTTTCTAGTTACATCACGAAAAACACTTCTTTTCACCTGAAGATCAAATGTGCAATATACACTTATCTCTTGTTACACATAACATAACCTTTGACTTATTTGAAACTTTTTCTACAGAATTGGAGTTCAGAGTCCAATTGGATCTGTTTACTACACTGTATTTTAAAATGAGATATCATTTTACGTTGATAAAAATCAAAGTATAAATATTAGTGTTCTGGAAAACAGAGCTAATTTCTTCATCATTTTATACAAGTTAGGTTAACAAACTTCGTGTATAATACTATAAATGACAGAAAATAAGCTTTTTTATTTCATTTATGTATATATATTCACATTTTCTTTGAAAGACTGGGTAGTCTTGTTCAAGCCAAATGAAAGATTTTTTCAGTATTTAGTTTTTTAGCATTGTCCCACATATTGCTTCCTGTGTTAGCTATTATAGGAAAAGCATGTGATTAATAATTAATTTGACTAAATACTGCGAGCCTGTATCACTTAAAGATCTAGATGTTGATGTTCAGAATTTATTGTAAGCTTTGAGATCGATTCATATCACTTCCTACTGAAATTGAATTTCTATACCAAATCTACAAATTATCTTTGAACAGCTCAGGATCCATAAATTTAAAGGGAAACCAACCCCTGTAATAATCGTGCTGTTATTTAATCAAGAAAGATCAGATGAACAAACTGTGAAAATTTGAGCAAAATCGGACCAGCCGTTCAAAAGTTATGAATTTTCAAAGTCACAGAGATATGACGATCACTATCGCTCATGGGGATCCGTGCGATCGGCAAATTCGACGGAATCTGTGACGTCATGTCGGGCAACTCCTCATTCACTCTGTATACAAAATTTCACATTTTCGCCTTTTTTCAGAAAAGTTAACAAAATGCGAATTTTTGGTTGGGGTATATAGCATTTCTGTATTGATTCTGCATGTATCTTGAGAAGAATGCAGGGCTGCCAAGTCTCCTGGATTCCGCAGGAGACTCCTGGAAATGGGCCACAATAAATGCATGTTTTTGAGCAATCTCCTGGATTATGGAAACATTGTTTCCATTTGGTTGTGTGCATTTTATAGACATCTACTGGATTTCTTCCACAATCTCCCTGATTGTTGCTGTTAAATGTTGGTAGCTCTGAGAATGATATTAAAGCCTTACTCTAAATTCTATATTAATCATTTTTTTTAAATTCTATGTACAAAGTGAATGAGGAGTTGTCCAACGTGACGTCACAGATTCAGTCGGCGTTGCCAAGCCCACAGATCCCCATGAGCGTCAATGATCGTCAAATCTCTGTGACTTTGAAAATTCATAGCTTTTGAACGGGTTGTCTGATTTTGCTAAAATGTTCACAATTTGTTCATCTGATTTTTCTTCAATCAATGAGAGCATGATAACTCCAGGGGTTGGTTCCCCTTTCAAATGAACTGAATATAGCACTGCATGTTTTCTAATTACATCCCGTGGCTTGTAAAAACATCTTTTCTTGCCTGAGGGTCGGCATTTAGGATATCCTGTGTCCTGGGGTACTGGTAAAAATATTCCCATAGAAGTGTTTAATGAGTTAAGAGGCAGGAGGCTGCACGCAAAAAAAACAGGACATGGATTTAGGTTGGCGGGCCTCAACTAAAATCGATGTAGAAATTCTGGGCAAAGTACACTTGATTCTGCCAATGACTCAATTTGATGATTGCTTTCTTTGAATATTCAAAGCTTTATAGTTGAGTGATTGTTGCAGCAGATAACAATCTTCAAATATGATTGTTTGGGAATGAATATAGGTCTGATTTTCTCAAGTGATCATGGAGAATTTTTCAGTTGGACAAAATTGTATATTGTGGAGAGCTGCCAACTTGAAGGATTTTTCCATCTAAAATAATACACTTGCAGGACAAAATAGGATATTTTAAGTCTTTGGGATAGTGTTGGAAACTGCATGGAAGCTAGAATTTTTGTTTTGCTGAAAAAGGACTTTTATTGTAAAATTATAGGATTTATATAGACATGAGGTTGACAGCTCTTAATTGAGCCTGTATATGCAATTAAACCTAAGATTAATATTAATAATAAGTCTATGGAATACACAAAGAGATACAATAATTTTTTTTTATTAATCATCTTTTGTATGTTACTGCCACTGATTATATAATCTGTGCAAATTATCCTCACATTATAAACAGCAGAAAATTGAGGAAATCATTTTCTTTCAAATCATGTCAAATACATCATTGCATTCATACATTGTATTATAAAGCCTCCACCCTTATATGATCTTTTTTATATTATTTTTTTTATAGATATGTGGTTGGCAGCTCTTATTATGTCATCTGTGTGCAAATTATCCTCACATTACAAACAGCAGAAAATTGAGGAAATCAATCACTTACATTATTGCATTCATATTATTCAGCAACCCCCCCCCCCCCTCCAGTGGAATTGCCAAAATGCTATGACTCATTTTGCCTTGTCACAGAGCTGTGAATACATCAATTTTGATTGATTTTAAGCCCTCTCAAGGTTTGTTATTGTTGGTCCTTTTACTGGTGCAATTGTCCCCTTTCAATGAACTGGGATTTTCATGAAAGAGGAATGTAATTTAGATTTTGATGGTGCGCTGTAATGAGTTTCGACAAAAGAGGAAATTGGTGAGAAAAAATGTGAATGTAATGTGTTTTTTAATGACACGTCATACATAGCTGCCAACTGTTACTATTTTTTAGTATTAAATCATTTCTAATTTTGGCAGCAGATTTGTCAAATTTAGTAGCAATTTCAGGAAGGATTACCAATTTTCGCATCATAAGAACCATTCTCTTCTATGCAAAATATGTAAAGATTACTAATTTGTAGTAGGATTATCACTGATTTTCACTTCATCATGTTGGCAGCTATGTTTATATTTCAAAAGGGAAAGCCAAGCACAGGGTAAATTGATTCCAAAACGCAGTATTCTCTTTTCATAACCTGATAACAACCAATTTGTACATTTTCTTGATTTGCTTGAAAAGGCCATGTATTATTTTGTATTATTAATGTTTTCTTTCTATGATTCTTGTGTAGATGATAATTAAAGCATGAGTTGAATTTTATTGAATTGAACTTTTTAGTGACCATTTTGTCAAGTGTTAAATAAATAATTATTAGATTAAGAATTAGATAAGTAATGTACAAGTTTAATTTAAATTTTGCAACCATTATTTTGATATGAAAATTGAAGGTTCTGAAATTTGAGCTCAAAATGACTCTGATTCGATTGTTCATCTTTTTATAATTTTGTGCGTGGTGGCTGGTGGCTGCCGGGCTAAAGCCAGAGTAATAATATTGCAAAGTGCCTTGAGCACTCAGCAGAGTGGATATGTGTGCTATATAAATTGTATCTATTATTATTATTATCATTTGTGATGAATATGGATATTAAGGGAGCTTTAATAGTTTATGATTTTAAACAAATTTTGGGAAATGACCAGTTAGGCATATAAAGCTAATCAAGTAATTAGTGTTTAAAGTGTATTAATTACATCTATTATCATCCCTGTGGTTCTTCCATCAGCAATGAAGCGCTGATAAGGCAAAGAAAAAAGTGTTTGAATGATCGGAAAGTGTTTTTATCTTTATCTAAATTTAGGGGTTCTGACTAAGTTTTGGATGAAAAATAAGACCATAATTTTAAGCATTTAACTTCTCAAGACCTTCGAAATTCTATCCCTCAGAAGCAGATTGCTATTGGAAAATAATAATTCAGGTACTGAGAAATGCCAACAAAGTATTTTAAATGACTTTACTATTCGCCATATATATTTAGTTCATTTTAATATTCAAGATTTGAATGAAAAGTAAAAGAAATAGAATGAACCAAAAAAAAGTCAGATCAGTTCCAGAATGTGGCTCAGTTCAAGTTATGATTCAGACAATACATTTGTTCATTTGTTCACCCAGTAAACACATAGTGGACAATTCCACAAAAATGTCATGTTCATAAACAAGTGAATCTCATAACAACTATTCATTGAAATTATGCATGAAAAAACGATTGATTGATTTATTTATTTATTTTCCATTTCAAATACATACAATATAACAAAAATAAATGTGAACAATATCGAGCAAACATAAATTGAAACAAAATTACACACAAAATCGCATACAGATATTTACAGGATAATTGTTTACAAATAAGGGTTGAATTAAACATCAAAGCAATTATGAATTTAGAATGGAGGGGTGTGCTGGAAAAAGCAAGGCTTGTGATACGCACACCCCTGACAGACGTAAAAAATTTAAAGTAATTTCATCAAAACATACACTCACTCTATGTGCAACGGACACAACAACGCCATGGCATTGCCCGTATATCTGTCTGGATCTGTCTGGATCTGTCATGGACATAGGCAGATACAGTCATTGAATCCAAGTGCATATCATTAATGTCATGCATCATTATCATCGACAAGGCATCGATAGCAGCTCGCCTCGAGAGACAGATCGAGAGAAGTTGCCAATTTGCTCGGCCGCTGATTGAAATACGTGCGGCCTCTTCATGGTTGAGGGGAGCCTCCTTCACGCATTCTTGCCAATTGCATTTATTCATTTTTATTGCTAAGGTTAATAAATGTGAGACTGTCAGACTTGCTTAGTTGTTGAGCATTTAATACCCTAACACTGATTTGCAAAATACAGTCAACTCTGCCTTAGTCGAACTTGTCTAAGTCGAATAATTGCCTAAGTCGATGTGATTTTCTGGAACAAATCATATAAAACCAGTGTTATTAGCCTCTTCTAAGTCGAAATTCTCATAAGTCGAACAGATTTGTGTGCTCCCAACAGATTCGACTTAGGCAGAGTTACCTGTATGTCTTTTTTGTGCTTTATATGTGAAGGGGATAGGGTGTGCATGCAGACTTTATAGGTCAGATTATTATCTGTCTGCGGTACTTTGTTTTAAGCAGATGTTGTTCGCTTTGGAAATATTTACTTGTATGCTCATTTCATTAATGACGAGGCATTGTATTTCATTTCATTTCATTGGTTCAGATCCCATCATTAGTGTCATTTTATGTCTGCAAGAAATGTATAGAATTTGTACTACACTGAACCCAAGTGTTGTAAATGGTTATCGGTAGAAAGAATTTCCTGGAGAGCAATAGCACCAAATATTTTAGCCTTGTCAGTCATATAATACAATGTATATGTATTTTGTTTTGATTTTAATAACCACATCCAATTAACTTTAAAACTGTGATACAAAGTATAGAATTTAGTTTTCGTTTTGATTTGAGTGATATATCCGATTCCCTTTTCAACATACATGTGTAATTTTATTTCTGTTTTGATTTTAATAATTTAATTCCCTTCCCAAAATATGAAACAATTTTGGTTTTGATTTTTATGATGAAATTCCCTTCTCAAAATGCAATATTTATTTTTAGTTTTGATATTGATTCACAATTAATTTACTTGTGTATTTTTTTTATTGTTTTACATTGACATTCACATCCTACATCTCAGCTATTCATTATTACTTATTTATGATTTATTCTTCCCACATTAGGATTTTGTTATTTCAAAAGATTATCAAATCAAGATGTGTGACCTATGTTTTGACATTCAGATTGATGGGAAGATACTAAGAATGCTAAAAAGAAGGAAATTTTACAGGCACTATCAAGATTTCTATTTATAAAATTGAATAAAGCTTTCACTGTTGCTTTATTACAGCACACGTGTGCCTATGTTAGTGATATTTAAAAAGCTCTAATGGTGGTTTTTAAGTCTAATGTTTTCACATCTTAGTCTATGAACACCATCAACCATTTCGGTAGCATTTAGAATCCCGCATTGGAGAATATTTTAAACGAAAACATTGTTGAATAATCTCTTTGATTTTTTTTTATTTATTTCCTGTATGACATAATATTTAAGAAAGAATGAGGATTGTACGAGTACGGGTACAAAATGATAAATGTAATCATAATATATGCATCAGTGTGTATGACCATCAGATAAATAGACACAGTGGCATACAGAGGTAAGACTAAATAAGCCAGAGGCTTGAGCAAAATTCTTTGCTATGCTCTCAGTATTCACTCTACCCACCATGCTTTTCCAACGAGACAATATTTCAACTAAAATATGATCAATGCCTCGATCAGACTGATATGAATATGGGAAGGTAGCTAGGTCTCCGCAGAGTTCGATGATATCTCGCTCATTACGTATTCCGTGTTCTGAATATTCTCCAAGAGCAGTGAACGTGCCTCGGCAAAGATCATAGACTGATAGGCCATTTGGAGTAATTTGCCAATTTTGATCAGATATTATGATAAAGAGAATGCCGATCTTTTGGGCGGCATAATTTTTTGCTGGTTTTCTGGGATGTTGTGGTCACTTTGAGTAATACGTTGTCGTGTATGATGGAATATCATTTGGGATTTGACCTCACAGTGCATTTATTTCTATATGTAGGTTTATTTGCCATAAGCTTACAATGTAGATCATAAAATGTAGATTTACATGTGTTGAAACGTTGAAATTGGTGATCTTTCCATGATGATGATGATGATGATGATGATGATGAAGATAGGGATGATGAGGAAGATGATGATGATGATGATGATGATGATGATGATGATGATGATGATGATGATGATGATGATAAGGATGAATGAGAAGGAGAAAAAGGAGTGGTTGAAGACATCTTTCGGGCGTCATAAATTCTGCTGTTTTTGGCATGGTATACAGTGTATGATGGCATGGAATATCATTTGGGATTTAACCACACAGTGCATTTCCGAATACATGTAAAGGCTAAGTTCTTGCTTTGAGTTTATGGTGCAGATTATAAAATGTAGATGTTCATGTGTTGGAACATGATGATGATGATGATGATGATGATGATGATGATGATGATGATGATGATGATGATGATGATGATAATGATGATGATGATTGTGATGGTGATGATTGTGATTGTGATGATTATGATGTGATAGTAATGGTAATGACAATGATGAGGATAAGGGTGAGGATGAGGATGAGAGTGTGGCTGAGGATGATGATGCTGCTGCTGCTGCTGCTGATGATGATGATGAGGATGATGATGATGGTGATGATGATGGTGATGATGATGATGACGAGATGATGATGGTGATGATGATGATGATGATGATGATGATGATGATGATGATGATGGTGATGATGATGATGATGATGATGATGGTGATGATGATGATGATGAT
>BQKZ01007527.1:14742-29735 GCA_036244855.1 Temnopleurus reevesii | reverse complement strand
GCTACTTTCCCTGCATTCTTATTCTGGCATGTCTGACAGTCAGTTTCCACGAAATATGCTTTCACTTCCAAAATGCATGCTGTGAATAGACTGTGAGCATTGAATAACAATACTTTAAATGATGGATGAGTCGATTGCATGCGAGTGTGAAGATAAAAAGGGAAAACGTCTTAGTTTGTATACACTTGGTTGAAGAGTTTGCTCGTCAGTCGTCAAAGTGACAAGTAAGTCAAAGGCACATAATATTTTCTATAGTATACATCAATCAATGGTGGTCTTTGTTTGCTCTCTGTCAGATCACCTATTCGAAAGTGACGCTGAATTTATATAGCTGTTTAATCAGAAATTCATGATCATCATTCAGTTCAAAGGAGCTCTACTGACTGTCTATTCTGTCAAGTCAGTCAACGCGAAAAAGTTAAAGACGTTCTCCCATGAAAATTACTCAAATGTTATCCCATTGTCGAATCGATGGTTCCTGTACATGGCCTATGAATTACAGATTTCACTCAAATGTGGGTTGAGGAAAGCCACTCTCATTGATATGTTTATACTGGAACCTGAATAAGGTATGGTCATATGGTCTGTCCAGTTTAAGTTAGATGATGAGTATTGTACGTATGGGTTTTTTTGTAAATTGGCAAAGGGTTGTACCATTCGTTTAGTCTTAATAGGCGAGGAACTGATGATTCGGGGGAAAAAAGCAATGGTCTTAATAAAGCCCCCTGTGGAACCCCTCTTTGGGCGTACTGAGCTTCGCGGACGCTATCCGCACCAGACGTTCCACCAAAAGTGCACATACGGATGTCATTCCAATCACCAGGGGGTGATCACAGATATTCGGAAGAGGTGTTGTCATTAGTCAGTCTAGAGAGCCCGTTTGTCAGTCTACTAACTGCCCACTTTTACCTCAAGCATAACCTACGGATTTCAGTAACACTATTTTACTAGATATTGTCTGCAGCATCGCGTTAGAACGAGTCCATCCAGTCAGTTATAGTATTTAAAAAAGTCTCTACGTGTATTGGTGCTAACTTTACAATCAGAAGATTTTAACCTTCAAAATGCTAAGTTTGGCTTCGTTTACTTGCTATAAATTAAGTGATATTAATGACTGCCATTACAGAATTGTAAACTAGACATTAACATCAGACCAAACTCAGTGGCCCGTATTCCGATAGCGGGGTTTAACTTAACCCTGGACTAAACCATTGTTGTTTAGACCCGAGCTATTCAAAAGTTAAACCAAGAGTCTAAAGAACAATGACTTAGACCTGGGTTAAGTTAAACCTCGCTATCGGAATACGGGCCAGTGGATCAGGATGGTGTGCGATCTGTTCTAAACAACCAACATACATCGACAAACATACTTTGATGCAATATTAATTTATCACATAAATTATTTCCTGGATTGTTAAATGTATACCTATAACCAAATCAATTTATTTTCAAACTAGCTAGCATTGACGACAAAGCAGGAAATAATTATCTTCGTCTTTCCAAAACTACTTTAAAAAGTAAATTTCCAATTTATGTAGACCAACGCACTTGAGAAATGCTTATGCTAAATCGTATACGGCGCATACCGGTACAGCGCCTTCGAAAAGATTTATATTTCATCATATATGGTCATTAATTCTTGTTTTTAGTATTAGCCTATATTTACATTAATCAACCAAATGGTAGAGTCCTTCATAAACACATTCTGAAAGTGTATGAAGTTATCTGAAACATGGAGCGAGGCACACCCCTAACATTTTTAATGAATAACAAATCAATGACATTTACTTACAACAGTGAATTTGCTAGTAATTAAAGCCACACCTAATATGTAATTACCTATTTAAAGTCAAAGAGGGGTAAGTAATTAAAGGAAGGTTGCTCTCCTGATAATATGACGTTAAGTGGTATGTCTTTAAAGATCCTGGTTCAATCATTCTGATGACCGACAATCGTATAAACAAGGAGGGAGTTCATTACAAAGAAGAAGAAGGTAGCCGCAAAACATGCCGCAAAAGCATTTCCAGAAATTCAATATTTAATCCACTAGGAGACATAATCCTGCTATTAAAAATCTCAGATTTCTCAAAGGAGGGGCTTCTAAATTAAATCAATATACTTTTCCATGAGAGCTTAACATAAGTAGCGTTCACACTGAGTGACGAAACATTGAGGTTTCAGAAACTACAACAGTCCTACACAAGTTTATACGCGCAGCGTAAAGGTGCCTAGCTTTGGTGGAAAATGCGAGGTGTGTTTTTTTAAGAAGAGAATATGAAAAGGCAACGCTTAGGCGGCTTGACTCGGACGAGAAGTTGAGAAGGAGACTTGTACAAACTCGCCTTCGCGCTGCACGTGTAAGATTTCGTAGATCGGTCGTAGTTTCTGAACCCTAAGGTTTCGGCTCTCAGTGTGAATCTAACTAATGAAACAGATGAATACACAATTCCAGGCACCTTTGAATGTCTGGAGTAAGGTCATAAAGTGGTGAAGCTAGGGATCAAACGTTTCCACCCTGCCATCTTTTGTACGCGTTTAATGAAAAGTGGCGGCTGCAGCCCTCTAGCCTCCCCCTCTCCCCCCCGATCCAGGGTCACTGAATTCATTTGCTATTAACATAAAGAGTATATACAACTGTTCACAGGAGTAAGAAATTAAATATATTCTAATCTTAGAGATGTAAATGTGATCTTTCTTTAATATATTTACAATATCTTACAATAGCTGCAATCCTAGAGAAAAGCATATATGGTATAGCTGCCCACCTAAAACCGCATTATTTGCGTAGTACGCTGGATATTGAGATCTGAACATGTGGACATCGTATTGGCTCTCAACGAGCAGCATCAAGTCTCCTCAGACATCGTTCGTTGGTATCATGGACGCTCCAGGTTTGACTGGCGTGTCTTTTGCGCATCACGGACAAGACTACAGCACTCTTATAAAAGATAAGGGTCACACCATCACTAATACCGGTTAAAGTCTTGCCCAATGAAACAGGTACAATGTATTGTGATGTTGCCGTTTTTCAATATGCTGTGACATCTGTTCAAGCGTAGGAGAACTAAAACCCATAGATATAGTTAAAGGTTGGTATGTACGCCATGTCTATCTTTATGAAATGGATATAGCAAGATAACTAGTCTTGACCAGAAATAGAGTATTTATTCATGAAAGCATTGTCCGTTCTGAAAAGACAGTAACAGTTGTTTATGAACTCAAAACAGTCATATCAGTACTCTCAAAGCATGCATTGTTATGATTGGTTACTCGTTTCCTGGCCGTCACCACGCTATTCTTGTAGGCCGAGTAAGCCGTAGATCTTGGGCCATCTCGTCCGATTTCGTTAGCTGGCCGACAGCGTAGAGTGTGCACGAGCGCTCGGCGGTAGCTTGTACTTAACACATAGATGACCACTGGATTGAAGCACGTGTTCAGAAAGGCGAGGATGAAACGAACCTGACGCCACACATGCGCGATGGTATGGTGCGACGCGATCCTGTAGTCAAACCTGTACTGGAACCACATGGTATACGCGAAGTAAGGCAACCACGAGACGCCGAAGAACACAGCTATGGTGAGAAGCATGATCGCTACACGACGTCGGGTGTTGAGCTGTGGGGCGGCGCCTGGCTGACGCTCTCCGGAGAAGCGAGTCGTGCTGAGGATGAGAGTCCGCGCCATCTTGGTGTAGAAGAATGTAATGATGATGAGAGGTATGCAGTACATGACTATGAATCGGAATGTCTCGTGGATCATCGCGGTTTTGGAGAAGTGCTGCAGATAAAAGCAATTATTGGAGTTCGGCATATGTGCTATTTTCATGATCGGAATGGAAAGAGCGAGCGACACCACCCATATTGTTACCACAACGAGAGATGTTTTGAGCGTTGGTGACATCGTGCTGTTGTCTCCCACTGGGCGTGTGATAGCGCAGTAACGTTCAATGCTTCCTGCCATCAGGGAATAAACGCATACACCCTGTGACATTACCTGCAGGCTATTACTCAGTTTACACATCACAAGTCCAAATTGCCAACAGTCGTGGATCTCGTGTTCGGCATGGAACGGCGTCGACACCAACAGATGCAGCATGTCACCGATGGCTAGATTGAGAACCAGGATGTTAGGTGGGGTGTGGAAATGGGCATAGCGGAGCACGACGATCACCAGACTCAGGTTGGCGAAGAAACCTAAAATGGCGACGATGACGAGAAAGAATGGACCCCAGACCTTGTCCCAGTTGGGTCCCTCGCAGGTTGGTTCCGTCGCGTTCAGGTAGTAGCTGGACCAACTCACCGAACTGTAGGACTCCATGGTCGGTGGAGGGATTGTCGTTGTGGATCTGTGAAAGAATGACAAAAACAAGAAAAACTGTACATTAGACCTTCATTATATTAGAGGGCTTCTTGGTTGAGCATGTTTTTGTCTGAAAGGGCCATTCTGTTTCAATAAAAACGAGAAATAAAGATAAATTAAAAAAATTGCGGTCAGCTGATACAAGCATCGCGAACTGACTTTTTTTTTTGCTCAACATCTGGCGCAGAATGACGAATGGTGTATCTGTATGATTTAAAGAAAACCTAAAAACAAAGTCCGTTCAACATACAAACAAATTATACATAATACATAGAACAACAATAATACAAGTACATAGAGAGATCGGAATATAATACACAATTGAATTGGTGATAGTCATTATGAGGAAAAAGGGAAATTCTTAACATATTCCCGAGAGGCGTATGGAAGAAGGGATAAAACAGAAAAAGGGAATACGAAGAAGAAGAAACGTTTACAAAGGGTCAACTTTCAATTGAACCCACATCAACATTGTTTCCAAAAGTCCCTCTAACAATGACCCATCTCCCGCTCTCGACCTTCATGCGACATCCGCTACCAAAAAAAAAACTCTTTCAGAGACATGCCGACAATTCAGCTTTCTTTTTCTACTTAAAAGACATTACATGTAACCACATAAGTCGCAATTTCTCCAATCGTCCCCAGAGGATTGGCGAAAGTACAGCATTTTTTTTCTTTTGTGTCGTTTTGTTTCTTTCGCGTCTTTTGTGTCTTTTGATAAACTCCTAGCAGCGAACCACAGGGGAAATCATTAAAAAAATATCAGACAACAAAAGAAAATAAACGTATTTAAAAATCAAGCAAACAAAGAAAAATAATCTTTAAACTTTTTTGATAGAAATGACAAAAAAGAGCAGAATTGCTTCGAAGAACGAAAGTTGGTGAAAATTATTCTTATCTTAATTAAAAGACCATTTATAAAGCAATTTTAATGCCACCTTAAACTAGTTTGCTTTCGCATTTTTTAAATATCATTTTCGATTATGAAATCTTCACCATTCTCAGTTTTTAATTGTTGTCATATCATGAAAAGAATAATATAATTAATCTCGGGAAGGAGAAATTATTTTCCATTAGAACATCATATTTTAAGGTCTTTGGTCTTGTCAGCTAAGCAAAAGTATTTCGGGGGTGTCACTGAAGCCTCAAAAAGGAGCATGGGTGATGAAAACCAATCATTAGACAAACCAGTCACGTAAGTTCTCCGAAGCACGGGTATGTTAATGAATGTCATATCCGCATCATTTGTGTCCTTTCTCCATCAAGCCACTCGCGATAGTATACTTGACCTTTCATAACAATACATGAATAATTGGATACAAGCATGAATAAATCATCGAAATAGCGACAAAGTGCAGCTTCGGTTGCATCTAAATTGATTATTGATCCGCTCGACGTAATGTCAACAACATTAGACACGCGACGTGGACGTCAGACAAAGTGCATTTTCTTAACCTTGGGCAGCTTGTCAGAAGGAAGGCAAATACCAGAGCACGCCGAAGAAAATACCCGTCGTCAAATTTTACTTATTTTGATGTTTCTTGTAGGCATTTTAATATCTCTTTTTGTATTTTTTTTGTATATTTGTTGTATTGTAGATATTTTTACTTGTTATGACCCCTCTTAAGAATAGCCTTTGGCTGAGGTGTTCCATCCCATATGTGGCAAAAAATGAATGAAATTAAACAATGATTTTTTTTCAGGTAATCAGAATATTCAACAGACATATATAGACATATATATTGTTTGTTTTAAACAGATAATGCTTTCATGTTTTGGTAATAACAACAACCTTTGTAGCAGACCTATGATTATTCTTTTATTCATATCTAACGTTAGACAGTGTCACAAGCAGCTGCTCAAATCTTTCCTCAGACATGGATGCATAATTATTCATCACAGTTCTCAGCTCCTTCAAATGTCCGAGCGTATCAAATGAAAGATACCGAATTGACCTTAATTGAAAATTGAATAAGCGTACACGTATGTTCGCTTGGCATCGACCAAAATATATTTTGATGTTACCAATACTAATGTGATACTCTGTGCGCATAGATGCACGGTCGAGAAGAGCTGATGCACGATTGGTGTTGATAATTGACTTATACCCTGTCGAGGAATGAGCGCAATTTCATGGATCATCACACCTCGTGAGCCGCCCAGCCTGTTCCACTCGAATGCTGAATAAAAATAGCTATGGAGCCATGAGGTTGGATGGAAATAACACAGGAGAAGGACCTTTTTTTCTTTTAGAGAACCTGAGCTGTTCTTGAAAAGATGTGTCGTTCAGAAGGTTGCTTTTTGTGGGACGATTGAGACATAATTTCCTGGCTAGCCGATGATGTGTGAGATGTTGCTTGCTTCTTTTCCCAGCATGTATGTCACAGGATGGGGGAGGGGGGGGGGGGGGAACGATAAGGTCGTAATTGGAAGGATCGCGGTCGCACGCCCCTGGTATTGTTGCAATTATGTCAATCGCTCTTCATTTATTACCCTTAACCTATTTCTTATCGACGTGACCAGTAACAACGTTCTATTTGAGCTGAATAGGCCTATACACCCACAAGTATATACATGCCACGTGCTTGATCAATAGATTCGATGCATGACCATCGTGGTCCCCGCTGGTCTTTAACTTTTTAATGTGAACTAGGCAAGTGTGGTGTGGGATGCAAAACAGGTTTCTGTATGTTAAAGGTCAGTTCAAATTACGCGATGATACATCATACGACCAAAAAAGCGCGCCTGCCGGCGGCTCCAATAACCTCCATTTTGTGGAACCATTGATAAAGCTGCGGGCGCTTTCCATTATCAGGCTTCGTCCAAAAAGAACCTGAAAACCCGACGTAACATTATAAGGCACAGGTGAATGTCTGTGTGGAACAAGATAAGTAAGGGCTCGGCTGTTTGTGTGACCCATTTTGACCGGTGTTGTGTTCGGTCGAGAAAGACCCTGACTCCTAACCCGCTTGTAACAGAAGACAAGCAGNACAAGAAACAACAAAACACAAACCGAGGAAAGTGGTTGAAGTAAACAGATTAACCTGTCTTTGAAATAAAACATGGGTTGCTACGTTTGTTTATTCTGAAAGTGGATACGTTCCAAGATATTTTTTTTTTCATAAATGAAGGATCCAATCCATTCCCACTCTGTTTTATAATATTGCGATGAAAAATACCGTATTTGCTCTTTTCTCGGCCGTGTTTGTTTTTACCCTTTTGGAAACGAATAAACGGAGATTTTCCCCAATATCCGAACGCTTCGTGTCTGCTGGAGATTTGCTTTCGAATTCAATATCGTCTTTTTTTTTTCCAAACGGTTTCAGCCAAGCATCTAGCGTATTATAGGATTACTTTAATCAAACGGAAGATCGTGCCCGTCGCTTTAAACATTTATCCGTCGATCCGAACTTGGAAAGATATATGCCTTTTCAAGCGCTCGTTTGCTTTTCTGTATCAAGTAGCCCGTTTTGTTCTTTTCACTTCTTAATTGAAAGTCAAAGCACGCCCCACGCGTTTTATCCACCCTTTCTCTCCATCTGCCGTTGTGCCTTCCTCCATGTTTTGATCTACAGTGTCTTCCATTCAATCCATAGTCTCTTGCTACCTTTTGTCTTTCATCAAATGCCTTTTTTAATCTCTGCATTTTGTTTTATCCGTCTTTCTAAAATCCTTCACATCGACCCCACTCTCCAACATTCGTGCCATCATTTACTATTCGTAAACACTAGTACTCAACAAAACGCCTCGAACACACACCCAAGAAATACATTCTCACATATGCATGACCAAAGCACACTTGTACACATTAACAACACACACACGATCATACACACACTCACATACGCACACACACACCGACATACTCACAAACACACACACATCAAGCATCAACTGAACACACAAATGAAATCACTCTCACAAGCAAACACGCTCATAAACCGACACCCGCGAGCACACACACAGACGCACACATTCACGCACACACACACACACACACAAACAATAACACATGTATATATACTAGCACACATACTCACACACTCACTCACGCACACACACATGCACACACGCACGAACACTCGCTCCTTTTCAAGAGTCCACACAGACTCTCTCTCCCTCTCTCTCTCTCTCTTTTCTCTCATATCCTTTTGCATCTCCACGTTCTCATTCCATCTTATATTTTTACTCGCACAGGTCACAACTCAAGATGGTGACATGTGATCCTCTTGTACTGAGATTTCTTATTTTCGAGGCAATACTTGAACAATTCAACTCGCCGGTGGTGTTTGCAAACCGTGTATCAATATATGAAAGTAGAATCGTATGCTTATATCATATAATTCTTTTTTTTAAATAAAGTATTTGTTTCATCTTGTCACACATTTCGTGTTTACTTGCTTGTTCGATAAGCTCTGAGATGATATAGACAGATAGATTTCACAAATACAGCCAGTGAAAAAATAAATAAATAAATAATATGTTTTTGTGTTTTCTTCACCATTGTGTTTGCGGTTATATTTTAATCCACACGCCTTTGAGTTGTTTTTATAGCGCGAACTTGTTTTTTTTTTTTATTAATCACAAATTTATCATTAACTGCATGTTAATTCAATAACCTTATTCTCTACCATCAATCCAACACCACTTGCTCACAGCGTACACATAAATTCAATCATACAAACAAAAACTATCACAGACCTGTCCATTAGTTTTGCTCGTGTTTGTATTTTTACATTCAAAGTGAATTCTACAACAAAATCATATTCTGACACCGGTACAGCAGGCATCAACAATTTACAAAGGATTTACAGCTATGAGCATGCAAACACAAATGAAAGATATTTCCATTAATTTATCGACTTTCCGCAAATGTAAACACTATCGTATAAGCCCCTGTCACATAATGACCCCGGAAGCAACACGATTCAACACGATTCTTTGTTCAGTCAACAGTTAACTGCCTCTTAACAAAGAATCGTTCCGAGGTTCTATGTGACTGGAGCTTTAGATGTGCCTTACTGAAACAATGATATTATGCTACATCAAGATAATTTCAAACTCATTTTCCTTTAAGGAATATAATATAGATCTATCTTAAAATGACAATATTACGACATCTGCTATTTCGTTATTCTAATTCTACATCTGTCGCACAATCAATTTTATTGATTACCCGGAGGCGCCGGGTTTATAAAACGTCAAAGTATGATAAAATATATATATCTGAATAAACCATCTGAACAAATCACAATATCGGAAAGCAATATTTGCAAATCAGTGTTTCCAAACTAACCAATCACTTTCATTTATTGACAGTAAATGCATTAATAGTTAAGAAATAGCGACAAAAGTTTGGGAATGAAAATAAAACAATTTTCTTCTATACTGGGTACCAAAGTAATATTGTTGGCTGGCTCGTGTGCATCCAATCTTTTGATTTTATATTTCGAGACGTTTAGTTGGGACGCAAATGAGACGGACTCTAGTTGGATACAAATATAACATTATCAAACACAACTAAAGTATTTTGATACAGAACTGATTTGTAACGTCGTAATCATTCTTTGCACAAGATATTGATTGTAAACAATGTACCTCATGGGTGCTGGCAACACTATCACTACAATAATCATATTTTAAGTCACTTCAAAGATAACTTTTCAAATGATGAATTTCGTATTCAAAACGCTTTTATATCTTGCGGTCAAAATGCTTTGATCAAAATAGTATTGTTTACCATCGTCAGTAAGGCAACGTCTAAGAAATTTGAAAATGCCAAACTGAACCGTCTCACCTCTGGGGTTTCAAAATCTATCAGTGGTAAAATAATCCAGTAATTGAGTCTGAGATGGAGTCCGATATGATGAACGACCAGAGGAACATTAGCTTATCACTTAGCATAGCTCGGGGTGGGAATTGGATATTTCAAACAAATTGACACGATCGGATGGAAAAAAACGCCTTTTGAATACGAATGAAAATGACGCACTGTATAGGCACACAGACGCGCTTCGCTATAGCCAACAGGGGTCCCTATAACATAAAAGAGATACAATCAATTTTGCGATTAATCGCAAATTTTAGTACATGATTACCCATAGACTTGCGATTTATTTAAATCATACGATTGACTGGACATCTTTATGTTGCGGGGCCCTATGACGATATCTGAATGCATGTACCTCAGAACCACGGGGAAGAGGGTGCCGGGGGCTGCAAAATAAATGCTTGGAAACCTATATGGGAGGGGTATATGAAAATGATGATACACAAATTTGCGATTAATCGCAAGCTTTAGTACATGATTTCCCATGAACTTGCGATTGATATCAATCATAGTTAAGATTGACTGAAAATCTTTTTCTTAGGGGCCCTATGACGATTTAAAAATTCAGGGAGCACAGAACCAGGGGGAGGAGTGTGCCTGAGGCTGCAAAATATATGCTTGGAAACCTACTGACCAATGAGAGTGTATGAAAATTGCAATTAATCCCCCTCCACCCCCCCCCCCACATACAAACACCCACTTTTCTTTAAAAATATTCCGCGATGCCTATAATGGGTGAAATGTGTGCTGAGTGTTAACTGGTTCGTTTAAGATGTCCATAGGAGGCAGTTGTGCATCAATATCTTCCCATCTCACTGCGTGGTCATGGTAGCGTTTCCACTTGTGGCGCGATGAAATTCCACCTACGTGCTCTTCCCAACTTAAGTTTCTAATGGTTACCAATTGACATTTATCGTGCCTCTGGGAAGGTGTGGCACATTTTTGGGTGATTCTATGAAATTAAAACGTCTTTATGTGTTCATTGTCGAAGCGACCGAGACCCGGTTACGACCTACTTTTATACAAGACCTTTGGGATTTAGAAGCAAACTAACGTCGCAACACCCAAGTGCATTGGAATTGATCTGTCTTTTTAAATATTTCCTGCCCTATTTACGACATAAACTTTGTAAAGTACTTTACAATTCAATAATTGAACGCCATAGAGTAAAACAATTGTTACAGATAAACTATATTATATAAATACACTGCCGAAACCGGTATACGTCAGAGGAACCAAAAATAAGCTCCTGAATTAAAAAAAAATGTGGTAATCAAGTCTTTCATATTTCAGTCCAGGATTAAGCATGTTGAATATAAAATGTCATCGGCAATTTATTCATATCACGCAAAATGGTTCAAGTCATACTCATAGTCCCAATATCATATACACTTAGTCTGTCAGTTTAGGAATATGCCTAAATGTGCTAAATCACACCACAAACTGGGTTAAAGATATGCAAGAAATATGTTGTATAATTCCATAAATTAAACCGAATAGGCTGTTAAAGTCATTCTGGCACATACTGTATTTGTAATTAGTCGTCGTCTATTGATTGCTGGTAGTATATTTGGTTGTTCTTCTAATTCCAGATTTAGAAATATTAGAATCATTCCGATCAATTCGAACTCGAACACAATGTAGAGAATCGATATTTCGCTTGCAGAATCTTTTTACTCTGGTTGGGCCTATCACAATCACAAGTTCCCGAATTTCAATGGCAAACATAATAGTTTCAAAACTTTGTTTATGAATAAGTCAGTCAAATTATATGTCCTCGTAAGTTTGAAAAAAATAGTCCATTATCTTTACACGTCAAGTATCTTGCTCAAGTTCTATGTAACCAGACTTTTTTTAGGGATAGCTTGGTTATTTATAACACATTCATGAGCACCCTAAAGTATCCTATGTTTATGAAATCACACTTGCTAATAGAATTGCAAAAACATTTTGCTCTCATTCACCCAATTCAAATTCTGCATATTTTTCATACATGCCGATACTAATAATGTGTATGAAATTCACTTGGCTTATTTTTTGTCTACCCTCCAATCCATAGTCTGTTGTTACTTTATTCTTCAAGGAAATGCAACAAGCATCATACTCAAGACATATGCCCAGAAAATGTGATGCGTGATATGAGTTTGTGAATAGGCTAGATTCATTGTTCTCAGTCAGTTTTCTGACGCACATCCGCCCCCCCCCCCAAAAAAAAAACATGATCAGCTACTTTCGTGCATTCTGATTCTGTCGTGTCTGCTGACAGTCAGTTTCCACGAGATATGCTTTCACCAATATCACTTCCAAAATGCATGCTGTGAATAGACTGTAGGCATTGACTAACAATACCTTAAATGATGGATGAGTCGATTGCATGAGAGTGTGAAGATAGAAAGGGAAAACGTCTTAGTTTGTATACCTTTGGTTGAAGAGTTTGCTCGTCAGTCGTCAAAGTGACAAGTAAGTCAAAGGCACATAATATTTTCTATACTACACATCAATCAATGGTGGTCTTTGTTTGCTCTCTGTCAGATCACCTATTCGAAAGTGACGCTGAATTTATATAGCTGTTTAATCAGAAATTCATGATCATCATTCAGTTCAAAGGAGCTCTACTGACTGTCTATTCTGTCAAGTCAGTCAACGCGAAAAAGTTAAAGACGTTCTCCCATGAAAATTACTCAAATGTTATCCCATTGTCGAATCGATGGTTCCTGTACATGGCCTATGAATTACAGATTTCACTCAAATGTGGGTTGAGGAAAGCCACTCTCATTGATATGTTTATACTGGAACCTGAATAAGGTATGGTCATTATGGTCCGTGCAGGTTCAGTTAAGTGATGAGTATTGTACGTATGGGTTTTGATAAATGAACAAAGGGTTGTATCATCTATTTGGTCTGAATAGGCGAGGAAATGACGATTCGGGTGAAAAGTAACGGTCTTAATAAAGCCCCCTGTTGAACCCCTCCTGGGGCGTACTGAGCTTCGCGGACGCTATCCGCACCAGACGTTCCACCAAAAGTGCACATACGGATGTCATTCCAATCACCAGGGGGTGATCACAGATATTCGGAAGAGGTGTTGTCATTAGTCAGTCTAGAGAGCCCGTTTGTCAGTCTACTAACTGCCCACTTTTACCTCAACTATAACCTGCGGATTTCAGTAACACTATTTTACTAGATATTGTCTGCAGCATCGCGTTAGAACGAGTCCATCCAGTCAGTTATAGTATTTAAAAAAGTCTCTACGTGTATTGGTGCTAACTTTACAATCAGAAGATTTTAACCTTCAAAATGCTAAGTTTGGCTTCGTTTACTTGCTATAAATTAAGTGATATTAATGACTGCCATTACAGAATTGTAAACTAGACATTAACATCAGACCAAACTCAGTGGCCCGTATTCCGATAGCGGGGTTTAACTTAACCCTGGACTAAACCATTGTTGTTTAGACCCGAGCTATTCAAAAGTTAAACCAAGAGTCTAAAGAACAATGACTTAGACCTGGGTTAAGTTAAACCTCGCTATCGGAATACGGGCCAGTGGATCAGGATGGTGTGCGATCTGTTCTAAACAACCAACATACATCGACAAACATACTTTGATGCAATATTAATTTATCACATAAATTATTTCCTGGATTGTTAAATGTATACCTATAACCAAATCAATTTATTTTCAAACTAGCTAGCATTGACGACAAAGCAGGAAATAATTATCTTCGTCTTTCCAAAACTACATTAAAAAGTACATTTCCAATTTATGTAGACCAACGCACTTGAGAAATGCTTATGCTAAATCGTATACGGCGCATACCGGTACAGCGCCTTCGAAAAGATTTATATTTCATCATATATGGTCATTAATTCTTGTTTTTAGTATTAGCCTATATTTACATTAATCAACCAAATGGTAGAGTCCTTCATAAACACATTCTGAAAGTGTATGAAGTTATCTGAAACATGGAGCGAGGCACACCCCTAACATTTTTAATGAATAACAAATCAATGACATTTACGTACAGTGAATTTGCTGGTAATTAAAGCCACACCTAATATGTAATTACCTATTTAAAGTCAAAGAGGGGTAAGTAATTAAAGGAAGGTTGCTCTCCTGATAATATGACGTTAAGTGGTATGTCTTTATAGATCCTGGTTCAATCATTCTGATGACCGACAATCGTACAAACAAGGAGGGAGTTCATTACAAAGAAGAAGAAGGTAGCCGCAAAACATGCCGCAAAAGCATTTCCAGAAATTCAATATTTAATCCACTAGGAGACATAATCCTGCTATTAAAAATCTCAGATTTCTCAAAGGAGGGGCTTCTAAATTTAATCAATATACTTTTCCATGAGAGCTTAACATAAGTAGCGTTCACACTGAGCGACGAAACATTGAGGTTTCAGAAACTACAACAGTCCTATATACAGAAGTTTATACGTGCAGCGCAAATGTACCTAGCTTTGGTGGAAAGTGCGAGGTGTGATTTTTTTAAAGAAGAGAATGTGAAAAGGCAACGCTTAGGCGGCTTGACTCGGACGAGAAGTTGAGGAGGAGACTTGTACAAACTCACCTTAGTGCCTTGTTTAAGTTGAGAAGGCAATACGGTGACTTGTACAAACTCGCCTTAGTGCCTTGTTTAAGTTGAGAAGGCAATACGGTGACTTGTACAAACTCGCCTTAGTGCCTTGTTAAAGTTGAGAAGGCAATACGGTGACTTGTACAAACTCGCCTTAGTGCCTTGTTAAAGTTGAGAAGGCAATACGGTGTCTTGTACAAACTCGCCTTAGTGCCTTGTT
>BQKZ01007525.1:0-30736 GCA_036244855.1 Temnopleurus reevesii | reverse complement strand
TATATTTATTTGAAATGGTGTTGTATATGTATGTTAAACAAAATATCAGTATGCAATATATTTTCATAAACATGCTGTTTATATATTTGTCATCTTCACATATAAATAAACTAATGCAAATGTACTGTCAACAAGCCTGTATAGTCATTTGATGTCATTTTATATGAAAGGATGTTAATTTTCTACTTGGTAGTAAAACAAAAAAAAACATTTCGTTTTTCCTCAACTTCTATTCGAGAGAGAGAGAGAGAGAGAGAGATAGAGAGAAATTAAATTACATTGAAATTAAAGTACAAAGGCAGACAAGTGTGTATATTGAATAAACAAAACAAGGGAATAAAAAATTGCTGTGCAATGCCAAAAATATCAACCAAACGTTCCAACAATTTCTGGTTACCTCTCAGAGAAGGGCCTACCAAGGTCCTGCTTTGATAAAGTGCACACGATCTTTATTTTTCCATTAGGCACCTTGCAATGTTTGAGATGTTCCAAGAGCATTGCAGCTGATCGAGTGCTCACAAGAAAAATTGTTAAATTTCCCTTCGCAATAAATCTGCCCACTCATAAAAATTGGCTGTCTATTTCATCAGTTGAAGCGCCAATAAAAAAAAAAACTAGATGAACCTTCGACCATACACAGTCAAAATTTATCCCTCTGCCATCACCCGATCAGAAAGATACTACACCTTGCATGGGTAGATCTAAAATTAAAAATATTTGGGGTCCTTTTTGGGGGTAAGATTTTTTGCCCTGTGACATTTGACTTCCTGAACCCCAAATCTAATCAATTCACCCTCACATAAATAAGAACTATCTCTCTAGTAACATATTGGTGAATAACCAACTCGACATGATACAATTAAAAATCATACTTTGACCCATGGTAATCAGAAGTAAAAAATGACACAGAAAAGAATGTAGATACACTGTTGTATAAAATTTGTGTTTTTTTTAATAAAGCAAAATAAATGACCCTTGTCAATATATTATTTACAAAAACACAATGAAATAATATTTCGGGAGTAGAGATGGCATTCCATAAACCTTTCCAACCTGTAGTTATATCATCTCCTCAGCACACTGCTACTTTGCCATAACATGCATGCAGATTTGTAATAAAGTTGCGTGAAAATGCAAGATATTCTTCAATTCTAAGACGAAAGATTCCTAAATTACCCAAGGATAATAAACATGAGTTAACAAATATGATATTAAAAACATGAAACCCACAAAAAAGTTTTAAAAAGTACATGTATATTTATAACAAAGCTTTCGCATTGTTTTCAAAGCTTTTTGCAAATGGTTTGTTAATGGATATTTGGCAAATCAGAATAAGGTAATATCAATTATCTGCAAAAATCATGATCAATAGATAAAACAAAGTTTTCCAAATATCATCACTGGCAGTGTTATCAGTATAATAATAACATATACTGGTACTTTATTTTGATGATTTTTTTTTTCTCTTTTACTCTGTTCTACCCTCTTGCACCAATTTGAATCAAAGTAACAATTATAGTTTACATGCAGCAAACCTTCAACATAAGGAAAGAAACCCTGTTCAGTGTCATTCAGACATATGAAAAAAAAAAGATTTGTTCTTTATTCAACACATGACAAGGGTATATTTTGTTCATATTAGAAACAATTCCTGAGTGACAGCCTTTGCGAAATTTAATCAAACAGCATATGATAAAAAAATGGTATACTCCAGGCTAGAGCTGTTTGGGTTTTAGGTTACAGTGCATTTAATGAAAGAGAAGTCATGCATCTATCTTCATGTAAATCTAGCCTGCCTTCGAACCAAACAATCTGTACCCCGTGTCTGGTGTGTTGAATCATACTCATTCATACACACTGGGGGAAAGAGGAATACCAAAAATTGAAAAGAAATGGTATCTTTTGGCATTTTAGAGTATCAAATACGCTGGTCAACAAAATTTTACTTTCCGAAAGTTGTCTGGGTCTTTTGAGCTGATTTATAGTGAATAAAAAAAAATAACATATATTTTTTTAAATTCTGCGCATCAGATTCAACATAAATCAGCTACAAATTTGCTGGTTGACAAGTGTAATTGATACAATATAAACATAAAGTTCCATCTTTTTGGAGCATCTGGAAATCCTGCTTTTGCTTTCAAATGATAAGGCACTTGATTCTGCTCTGGCAAGAGTTCTTTGAATTGTGACAATGTATGATGAATGATGGATGAATCCTTCTACACAAAATTAAATATGTGAATACTGAAAGAGAGAGACTCATTTCAAATCTACATGTAGATCCTTTACAGTAAATACTTATGCCTGTCATTCCTATAAAGGACATGTGGTGGCATTCTTTTAATGCTTGTAGTAAAGAATCATTGCAACAGCCTAATCTGTCAATATTGGAAATTATGAACTAAAATAATCATCCTACAAGTTACATCGATCAAGGAGAAGATTTTTTTCCTTCAATTGTAAGACTTTTTTTTAGCCTTATGTATATCTCTACTGGGAGTGGGGGCACTTCAATGGCATATTCTCAAGAATAATACCAGAAATTGATGTGTTTAGCAAAAGCTAAACAAAAAGATTCACATAAAATTCACATTGTGAAGAGGAAAGGATTCGTTTGGTTGGAAGGGCTCTTCAAAGAATTTCTCAAAAAGATAATTATTAAAACCTGATTGTTGAACTATCACAAAATCTAAATAAAAATATTCACCTTCAATCCTGGCTCATATGCAATGCTGTAAAGCGGAAAGTCTCACATCGCCAAAGTCTGTCATTTTTATCTCAGGCTCTTGGAAAGCTTCCAGAAAGTTACGATGAATTGATCTGTGAATATCACAAACTTTTGTTCAAAGGTACTGCACAGAAAGCCTATAGTCATTTATGGCAAGCAACCTTTTCTCCAACTTGTTCAAGTCAACCCTAAGGTCTCTCATTTCTACTCATTCATCTAGAGGGGGCGCTTCCAACGCCTGCTCTCGTTCCACATGAGCAGAGTTCTGTAGATGGTAGTAGAGGTCTCGAGGCGAGTGGCATAGCACTTGGCATAGGATACATGTGATTGGCTTCACAAAGTGCACCGTCGACCTGCAAGAGATGTCGGAGAAAAATAAAAGAGAAAGAAACAATGAAATAGAGAATAGAGAGGGATCAGAGAAAAGGGGGCAGGGGGGGGGGGTTGTAGATGTAGAGCAAGGAAGAGAGAAAGGATGGTCAAAAGAGGGAAAAGTGAAATGTAGCTTTGCAAGCAGGTACAGTCAATTCTGCCTATAAAGTTGAACTTATCTAAGTCAAATTTCTCCCAAGTCAAACAGATTTTTGTAGTCCCAAATAATTTGTCCTGCGTAATGATTCCTGTTCTCAAGCATCATGAATTTAGCCTCAGAAGTTGAAAGGAGGAATAAGTGAAACGCTGCAGTAATAACTTTCCAAGATGCAAATTTCTTGCTCAACACATTTACAGAGTGGATTTCATCCCAGTACCACCGATATTAGCATAAGTACATACCTGCTTGCTCTCTCATAGAGATCAGCAACATGTTAATTGAGCATGGCAACCTCCTCATCTTCCTCCGTATCCTCGGGGCTTTCTAAGAAGACGCCATTGTGGAACTGATACAGCATCGGAAAATTGGACTTCAAATATTCCTACTCATTAGGCATGATTCTGACCGATCTCTTATGTAAGCATCTATAACTCTTACCTGCTAGCTCTCTCATAGAGATCAGCAACATGTTCTTTGAGCATAGTAATCTCTTCATCCTCCTCCGGATCCTTGGGGCTCTCGAGGTATACTCCATTGTGGAACTGATACAGCATCAGGAAGTAATTCTTTTAACTGAGAGAGAATCGTAAAGTCAAAATATCTTACCTGCTGGCTCTCTCATAGAGATCAGCAACATGTTCTTTGAGCATGGTAACCTCCTCATCCTCCTCCGGATCCTCAGGGCTTTCCAAGTACACTCCGTTGTGGAACTGATACAGCATAGGGAAGTCGTTGTCCGTGTAGTCCTCTTTCTTGATGGGCATGATGGACGACTCTTCAAGCTGAAGAGTAGAGACACACAATGTAATGTGATGTTAATAGTCAGACATGTTGGAAGACAAACAATGAGACAAGTGCATTAGCCATACGAGTGTTGTTTTAAAAAAAAATTAATGTCTGCAATTTTTTTTTTCACAGCACCTCAGAGAAACACTGTCATTCATTAATCATCCATGTTGAAATAAAGCAAGAATTAATTCAATTGCAAGTTGCAAATAATCAACACACAATAATCAAATTCACTGATTTGTGCACATCCTTTTATAGATACAGAATGAATATAGATAGATCAGGTTGTAATTTGTTTGCAAGAAAATGAATAAAAGTCCTTTTCGTGAAAAATCTATGGCCATTAAAAATTTAGGACCTCAAACTAAATTAGATTTTCAAACATCATTACCCTTTTTCCCAGAAAACCATGTCATTAATTAAAATTTAGTACATGAAAGGGTAATAGCAGGAGAATTGGTGTCTCATAAGGAGAGATAATGAACAAAAAATTGGATTGAAAAGATATTGGCTAAATTTTCTAGTTTGCATTACTCACCTGGTCCCATGCATATGAATGTGGGTAGAACACTGGCTCCACCTTCGACCTCTTGGTTGTGAATAATCTATGATGAAAGAATAAAATAGCATGAGATTTACGACATGAGACATGTAAATTGATGAATAGTGAGCTTTTGCACAGGCATTACTTTTGAGAGAAACGGGATCGCCCCTCTGCTACATTTCTAAAATTAAATCAAGGAAATTATACCGCTCAAGGTCATTCAATATATATTATATCACTACTGCTATTATCCTTACTGGGTAGATATCAATTAATCATTATAATGAATGTCAGAGTTTTTATTAACATCATTTCTGGATTACGCAGTTGAGATCTCATCCATCGGGAGCTTCTCTTGCTCCTATTTTCAATAAATGCGTGGTGAAATTTTTTTTCAACAATCCATAAACTGATCCTACTATTAAAACTGGATTACACAGGAGCACCGGTTCCCCATATACTGTAGTGACGTAATATTTGGAGGAGACAGCTAGATTTATTGCGAATCTCAGACCTTTGGTCATGCAATAAGAGGAGCATCTTCAACCCCATGGAATGATCCTACTATGTACTGAATTACATGGTAGAATTCTTACCCAATGAGTGCCTCTCTAGCTTGACACTGAATCTGGTATGTAGCGTTGGCTCCCCACATGGCGATGTAATCTTTGGATGATACTGCTAGGTTGATTGCGAATCTCAGACCATTGATCTAGCAACAGAAGAAGAACCATTCATTACCAGGTAAACAAAACATTTCTTTAGAGTTTGTATGAACAAAGATATGTTGTGTTAGCGTTCTATATAAAGAGCCTTGATATAGGGATAGGTACATTAACTTTTTATTAAATGATGTGAGCTATACACCATTCATTTTGAAATGCCCATTCCCAATAAAACTTTGTTTACAGACGAGCGAATCAACGAAGTGATCATATTAATATTGTTACTAGGTTCTATGTCATTGAATTAATTATTGTCTTATCCTAGGATATTTTTTTCTTAAAATGGAAATCATCTTAGGTTGTTTATAAGGAGCAACTACAACCAAGATAAAGAAAAGGAAAACACAAGAACAACTAAGCAAAAAAGAAAGAAAATATAAACCAAACAAATACAAAACAAAACAAAACAAAACTAAACTAAAACAATACAAAATAAACCAACCCGGAACAAAACGAAATAAAACAATACAAAAAAAAACCCCAGAACAAAATGATATAAAACAATACAAAACAAAACAAAAGATCCCCTCCATATAAGTGTTCCACAGGTCCTCCAAAAATCCACAAAATGGGCGAGCCATGAAACAAAACATGTGGAGGGGGATACATCATACAATTATCTAAGAAAATACCTTTGAGACATCTGCATTTCTGATCTTGGTATCAAATGCTAACTCAATGTCATGGTCTGAAAGCATAGGGGTCTGGGTTACAGGATCCCACCCCAATCCAGCGAGTAGGCCAGTCAGTCGGGTCATCTTGCGATCAGTCCTGTTTAGGTGAACATAAAGACATAAATTGAAAGGGATTTATATCAACCCGAATGGTTATTTTAGGCATAAATGACAACATTTCCACAGTAAAATGATTTTGTTGATATAGGGAGAATAAAATAAGATAGAGAAGTAAGATTTTACTATAAAGCTGGAATTTGAGCCTCCTCAACTTAGTTCAATTTTTATTTCATAATTAGGAATTAAGCTTAGCTACATCATCATCGTCACCATCATCATCATCATCATCATCATCTTCATCATTATCATCATCATCATCATCATCATCCTCATCATCATCATCATCCCTATCACCTCCAAAACCATTATCACCATCATTATCATCAATGTTATCATCATCTTCATCATTATCATCATCATCATCATGATCATCATGATCATCATGATCATCATCATCATCATCATCACCATCACCATCACTACCACCACCACCATCTTCATCATCATCATCATCATCATCATCATAATGGCCATCACCGTCATCACCTTCATGGTCATAATCATCATCATTAACCGCACCATTTACCTGAGTTCTACTGTAGGAGCAAAGAGCATGCACACCAAGGCCGGCAGATCCGGGATGTTGGGCATCAGGGTTGTATTCCTCGCCTGGAGGACGTTACCAGATGGGTTCAGACCAACGTGAGCAGACACCATCATCTTCTCGTGTTTATCTTCCGGTTCTGTGCTCAGTGAAACTGAATTCACACTAGCACGGTCTACTCTGGTCGTTCTGATGAGGAATGACATGAACATGGGTGAAATTATGATATATTCATTAGAGGTCCTGGGTTGTGTTTCATAAAGCTGTTCAAACATGTAGGCACAATACCGTATGAGCACCAGTTTCCGGCCGCTTAAGCAGTTTTGCTCTTCCACAAGTCACAAGATCCAGCATTTTCAAGTTTATTTTCAGATCATAATTTAGCCGAAATTCTGGGCTTTAAATTGATGTGCATAACTTAATGAATGGCGCCCGTATATTCGCGCAGCGATCGGCGATCGCCAAGCGACATGGGCGGGTGTTTCCGGCCACCTGCCTGGTGATTTGAGCCTCCATAGGGATTGTGTTGAAGCGTACGTGCGCTTATTGGGCGCGCATTTAACCTAAGTGCGCGCCATAGACAAACTGCATGAGGTTTGGTGGCCGGTTACACCCCCATGGCCGGAAACCGGTCCTTGTACGGTACATAAAAATTCAACATGGGCAGATCCAGGGTGTTTTGATTTGTCAGTTTCAATGCAATTGTTTGAGAAGCAAAAGAAAAACAAGTAAACAAAACAACCCCCTTTCCTTCCCCCCCACCCCCCCCCCCCCCCCAACATACACATATACAAAAAACACCATTATTTCCAGTTTTAGAAACTTAAAAAAAAACTTGGTCTGGAAAAAGGGCTAGGTCTCTCAACTCCCTATGGCCCTTTGCTCCCCATCCTTCTCCCCTTGATCTGCAATTTTCAATTACTTAATATAACAACCTACTGTATACTCACTTGAGTCTGCCTATTCTTGTCATGCTGGCAAAGTCAATCTCATACGGGCTGTGGGGACCATGAAGATACACCTAAAAAAGGTATAGAAACAGGTTAAATAAAATATTGTAACTCATCAAGATAAGCCCTGCCAAGCTGTACCATGGAATATCTATATAAGAAAATTGTTTATTTCTGAAATTATTGTGCGAGAATTTAGGTGACAAAGCCGTGAATATGCTTGGTATTCTAAAAAAGGGATATTTGCGTATTTTTAGCAATTCTTCAAAAAGCTCCACACATAGATTTGATTGAATAACATGTGACTATTCTTCTCTATCCAACCTCTTCCCTTTCTCAAAGGCAGCATGTTAATCCTGGACACCAGTCCTCTGACAGGGATCTTGAAGGAATGATTGATGTGCCCTTCATCTCATCTTCTGCTAGAGTCTGAGGTACTTATTCCAAATTATCAAGAACAATTTACATTTTAACTTTCATATCCTATGTTTCCTCTCTTCTGTTCATTTCGACTATTCCGCTTGTGTATGTTATCCCGTCTCGTCTCCTGATCGTCTCTGAAGGACCTCCTCCATATAATTACAAATGATAAATCCTTTTTATGACAATACTTTTAATTCCTACCTTTCCTCTCCTCTTGCCCTTCCCCTGGGCAGCACGTTGACCCTGTGCAGTGCTCCACGACTCATCTTCCAATGACTGCGGAATCTCTTCGTGATGAACTATGTGCCTCCTCATCTCGTCCTAAAGTCTAGGGACCTCCTCCAAATGAGGAATAGATTTTTTCTGTCATATTTTTATGAAGATACATTTAAATTTTACCTTTCCTCTCCTCTTTCCCTTCCCCTGGGCAGCACGCTGACCCTGTGCAGCGCTCATGTGCGTCCATGACTCATCCTCCAGCGACTGCGGAATCTCCTCGGGATGAGCGATGTGCCTCCGCCTCGTCTCCTCCTTCGTCATCTCCCTCTGCAGATGGTTGACCTTGGAGAGGTGCGGCTCCTCCGCATGCTCCGCTATCTCCTTCTGGATCAGGAGATCCTGGATGTGGACCTCCGGCTCCACATGGGTGTTGTACAAGTCGAGTCTCACTACCCCGTCCACAACAGAGAAGATCTATGAAAAAACAACAAAGAATGCAAAAAGGAAGAAAGTTAGCAAAAAGGAAGAAAGTTAAGCAGGCACTATCAAGATATCCATGAACATTGAATAAAGAGTACCACGGACGCTTTATTCCGGCACAATGTGCCTATATCAGCCCTATTTTTAATTTTAGCGTTTTGAAGTACTGAACGTTGATTACCAAGCCTAACATTTTCACAACTTAATTTATGTACACCATCAAACATAAAGATAGCATTTAGGATCTGGCAATTGAAAATCTTTTAAACAAAACCATGTTTTAAAATACCTTGAATAAATTATTTGGCTCCTGGGAGTTTGACATCGGCGAGGGTCACTTATAGTGAAAAAATGAAAACATACATCCTTAATTTTTTGTACCTAACTAACCCAAAAGATTTTCAAGCCCACCACATCACATAACACTACATTTCAAAGACTTTGAATATGCTTGTGGGTAATCTGTGTAGCGATATGTGACACACTTATGGGGTGCTGCTAAAAAGATTGAATAAATTGCAAGCTGCGGTTGATTGGCATGCAGCAATGGGAATTGTTGTTTAATATCTGTCTTGTTAGAAGCATGGACTGTGTGCAAATAAAAAGGTGTGTCTCAACATCCTTTCTAGCAACATACTGTTTGTCCTTGACCACAAAATGGAATCTCTTACATACAGCAAAGAACAAAGATGAGAAGAATCAAATTCAAACCTTTGCTTGGAATGGGACGTTGTGGATGATATTTTCCTCCAGCACTCTCCGAGCCTTTGGAAGCCATTGGTTATGAGGTAGCTTGTAGAGAGGTTTGATGTGAGCTAGAATGCACTCAAACGCCTGCAAAGATGAGAATATTGAAAGAATAATACAGATGTGAAAAATGATATGATTTTCCAATACTTTCCTTGTTTTTAGAAGCTTTCGACTAAGGAGATTAATGAACAATGATACTCGAGATGAGGTGAAACACACTTGAATATCAAGCCAAGTGGCCATAAAGTTAGAAGAAAAAACCTCTAAGCGCAGTTACCACAGTTATCAGTTTGGACAAATTATAACCTATGCTGAAATGAATTAGCGAATATCCATCAATTACATTTCAAATACTGTAAGTGATAAATATGGATATTTACTAAAAATTGTCTACGTAGGTAAAGGAAATGTGAATATGTTTCCACCTGTTTATTCAAAAGTTTATATCAATATACTTATGACGATGTAACAAAGAAAAAGGGGGATCACTTTCTATAGGTATATTGACGTCTATCTCAAATATAGCAATCATTATATCAACTATTCAAGTGATATTTTCCCCGCCACAAACAGCAGTTACTAATTCAGCCAGAGTTTGTAATGGTCTTTTTCAAGAAGTCACAAAACTACCAACACTTTTTTCAGAGATATGTTCCCTATCCACAAAGTTACCTAACATACTAACTAAGATATTTTCCAACAAAAACTAAATACATAATTTACTATAATAATAGATAATTTTAATTACTGAGAGTTGTATTTTGAGCATACCTGGAATGGGATGTTCATGAGTGCACGAGGCAGATACCTGAGATACTTCTCCGGCATCACCTCTCTGTTTCCATAATCTACGAAGAACACCTCCACTTGACTTGGCTGGAACAAAACAAAACAAATTGGATTAAAAAAAATTAACAAAAAATTCCATCAGCAAACTCTTAAAACCAATAACCAACACCATGTAAACCTAAATTTGTAAACAGTTTAACCCTTTCTAAGTTGCATCAACTCTGAGGGTAGGGATTATATTGCCCAGGCCTCAAGAAAAGAATTCGCCTTCTCTTCTCTTTTTTCCTTTTTAACTCCTAAACCAGTACATAAGAAAATGAAAGAATACTGTCTGAGCAAAAAAAGGTTTCACACACATCAACTGTAAAGTGTGATCAATATTCAGTATTTTTCCAAAATTTCTTCATCTGAAGATTACCCACACCTTCATTACATTACCGACATTAGATGCAATTACTATCAAAATCTATCATTTTTTCTTGATTGAATTTTAGTACCTGCATACCCTCCCTTGATGCATACCTCACCAGAAGGACTTTCGCTCTGAAGAACCGAGTCTCATTGATGGCACTATCAGCAATAAGCTCAAATACACTCCAATATCTACTGTATGTATATACAAATCGGTCCACATATATTCTCTGACTTGGGTATTCCACGATTGATCTAATTTTAACAACTTTTCTCCATTAAACTTGTAATATTTGAACTTTTATTACCTGCATGCAGTCCCTAGAAGCATGTCTCATTTGAAGGACCTTCACACTTTTCATTGATGAACGGAGTAAGCACCAATTAACTAACTCCAATATCTTCTGCATGTATTTAGAAAATGGGTCCATAAATATCCTCTGCTTTGTGTATTGCAATATTGATCTAATTTTAACAATTTTTCTACCTCAAACTTGTAAGATTTCAACTTTCACTACCTGCATGCCATCTCGTGAAGCACGTCTCTTCTGTAGGACCTTTGCTCTGAAGTATCGCGTCTGATTGTCGTCTGTGAATGGAGCTAGCACCAAGTCTCCTTCTTTTACTTCATTTACATCTAAGGACTAGATAAAAAATAAATAAACGAAATTAACAGGAGATTAATAAATCTCACAACAAAGATCTTCCTTCTAAGATAAAAGTTTGATTGCAATTTGTGAGCAGAGCAGAATAAAGGAGAGCAGTCTTCATTTCATCATGTGCTATCACCTATACTCAAAACCCAAGCACCTATTAATCTGAAGATTCTCCCACCAAGCCCATGAAACCAGGAAAAAATAATGATGCTTGGTGGCTGGAGGACATTTTCAGGATTACAAAAGCCATCAAATGCTCTCTTATGCTTACATTTGCACTAGCAAACAGAAAAAAATGGGCGAAATTCATTTATACAGATACATTTTTGTCAAAATAGTGATGAAACAGTTGAAAAATGGATAACCACTGGTAAAGCAGGAAAATTTCAAATTCTGATGAGATTCTAGGAAATTGTCTAAAAATGACCTCAAGTGGGATATTTCCTGTCAAAAGTGAAAGAACTGGAGTATTTGTTATAATGTCCATATCAAATTATGATAATAAATTTATGATGATAAATCATAGTAACAAATATTTCTGCTATTAGAGTGGTAGAATAAGTACAAAGAATTACCTCTAATTCCCTGTAGCCTGCATCATTGGCTTTCTCCAGGAGCTCTAGCATGATGCTGAGTGTCTTCTCATTCATGTAGTGAGCCCAGAACCGGTTCCCATCAACAACCTTCAAAGAGGAAAAAAGGGTGAAAAGAGGAATGTAAATACAGCTGTAGAATTACTTTTTTCAAGAACCGGTTCACATCAGCAACTCTTTCCATCAAAAAAAGAAGACAAGAACAAGTCTGACAGAATTTCAAGAGCAATAAAAGATTGCGGTCCCATTTCTGGTTGGCGAGAAAGAGAGAAGAAAAAGAGGAGAAAGAAAAAGAAGATGAAGAAGACCAATAAGCAGGGGAAGAGGGAGGGCAAAAAGAAGGACAAGAAGATGAAGAAGAAGACAGAGAAGAAGGGGAAGAAGAAGAAGATGGAAAAGAAGAAGGAGAAGAAGACTGAGAGGAAGGAGAAGAAGAAGGAGAAAAGAAGAAGAAGGAGGAGGAGGAGGAGGAGGAGAAAGAGAATAAGGAGGAGATAGAGAAGAAGGAAAACAGAAGAAGAAGAAGAAGAAGAAGACTTTCACAGAGAATTTACTTACTTGGGGCTTTTTTTGGTATGCAAAAAAGCCAACCTCTACATTCCCATAACGTTTCAGTTTTGCTCCTGAATTATACTCATCATAATTCAATAGCATTTCTGACAAAAAGGAAGCTGATTTTGCTTCAGAATATAATTTTTATGTGACTATGAAGTAGTGTAAAAGTGAGAGATATGAAATCCTACAATAATAGTGAATCATTAAAGAAGTTAAAAAAAAAATATCAAAGATTAATACCCAATTTTCACCAAAATACCTAAAGAAAAGGAATACTACTTACAGCAGTAATTGGCATGATAAGGCACCAATCTGTGGATGCATAAGACAGTGGTACCTGCTTGAAGCTTTCTTTGTTCATGCTTACAACCAACCTGTACATTCCTACAATAACCTCCCAGTTTTGATCATGAATTATCCCAATCTCAATTTACTAGCTTTTCGGACTGAAAGAAGTTTGCTTCAGAGATAAGAAAATTATTTCTATATGACTATGACGTAATGTGAAAGTGAGCGATATGAAATTAAAAATATGGTAAATCATCAAAAGAAATCATATGGACAAAAAAAATCAGAGATTGATACCCAATTTTCATCCAAATACCTAAAGATATGGAGTACTACTTACTGCAGTAGGCATGATAAGACACCAGTCTGTGGATGCGTCAGGGAGGGGTACCTGCTTGGGGCCTTCCTTGTTCATGCTTACAGCCAACCTGAAAAAAAAGAGCATTATCATTTTTAGTTTGATTAAAGCTGCAACCACCAATGAGCTGATTTTTTTTTAAAAGAAGGAATGATATCATTAGGGAAATATTTAGATTGCAGAAAGTGGGTTTTTCGAATAACAAATAAACTCTGAAATGTATAGTCAATTAGTAATTCCCATGTTTACAGTATAATTTCACACCCCCCCCCACTTCTGAAAAAAAAACAGTTCTCACTCTAAGTTAACAATTGCCACAAAATGTCTTTCACAAATACCTACTCAAAACAAATACTTTTCCTATTTCCCTCATAGATGCATTTATACATAGGTTATAGTCCAATCTAAAAAAAATCTATATTATCAATACTACCGTTATCACTATTATTATGGTGTAGTGGTCATGACTCTCTCCTTTCAACCAGAGGGTTGTAAGTTCGAATCCCACCCATGGTGTTAATTTCCTTCTGCAAGAAATTCATCCACATTGTGCTACACTCAACCCAGGTGAGGTGAATGGGTACCTGGTAGGAATATTTATTCCTTGAAATGCCAAGTGCGCTGGTGGCTGCCGGGCTAAAGCCAGGGTAATAATAATGCGAAGCGCCTTGAGCACTCAGCAGAGTGGATACTTGCGCTATATAAATTGCATATATTATTATTATTATTATTATTATAATCCAATAGAAATACATGTAGACTGTATATTTACTGAAATTATAGAACAAGATTCCTTTAGACAGGACCACCTTTCCTTCTCAAGAAATTGAAAGATCAAGAGAAAATAGTGTATAGAAGGAAAGAAATCCATACCTGTTCGATCTGAGTTGTCTTTCTTCAAGAGTCGCCCTTGCCTCTGTGTCCTTCTCAACTTCAAATACATCCAGCTGCAGTGGCATCTTCAGGTACCTGTTCAAATAAATTAAATAAAACATGTAAATTTATTTTGTGGAAGCGTCGTGGTGTAGTGATTCTGACTCTTGCCTTTCATGCAGAGCTCCACGGTTGGAGTCCCACCCACGGTGTTAATTACCTTCAGCAAGAAATTCATCCACATTGTGCTGCACTCAGCCCAGGTGAGGTGAATGGGAACATGGAAGGAATATATTCCTCGAAATGTATAAGCGCCTCACAAGCTGCTATTGCTAAAGCCAGGGTAATAATACTGCATTAATTGTAGAGCGCTTTAATAGAGACTTCTAAAAGAGGTAATTAGCGTTATATAAGAACTGCATATTATTATCATCATCAACCAGACCTTAAAGGTAGAATACTACATTTGCACACATTACAGTTATGCTTACAACTTGTTGTGTACCTCAGATATGCCAAAATAATAACCTCTATGAAGTATTTTGGTCGAATTTAGTCCAGAATATTTAATTCAAATAAAAATCTATTCTATCATAATTCATCTTGACACCAACGGTATCGCGATGCTCCTAGCATATTACGGTACCACACACACATACACAAAACATAAGAGCACATACNACTGAGAGAGACTCTTGCGCTATTGGTCAACGAGGGGTTAACGGCTGTTTTGAATTTTGAATGCACGGTCCATTAGTTCGAGGCCCGAATAGAAGAATTATTATTGGAATAACTATAAATGCGCCTATCATGACCAATCTTTGTGCTTAATTGATTGGTGATAAGTTCGAACATTTAGTACTCTTCAACATAACACAACAATCTTGGAAAGTCAAATTTTAGGCTACAAAAGAAGTATTCTACCTTTAATATATTTTAAAATATATAACATTATTGATTGAAAAAGGTTCATTGGGAAGAATAATTGAAGAGAGTTGATCAGTTGTCTCATGATAAGCAAACATAAAACTTTTTATGTAAAAAAAACTTATCACGTCTCTTAAATTACATATAACATTAATCATAAAGTTATACCCCCCTCATAATAAATGGAAAAGTTTTACACCAGAATTTAAAAATAATGTAAAATGATAGATAAACAGCTAAAATTAAACCAAAAAAAAAAATCCGTTTTCAGAATTTCTTTGTATTTTCACTCCCTGCTACTAAATATTAAAGTCCTATTTTCCTCATGACTTGTGTGAGTTGTGCTCTAAACAAATTCAAAACAACATTTGCTGACTGATTTTTTCCCAAATAGCACAAGCATAGTTTGAAAACAGAAACAAAAGGATGAATAAAGCTAACAATAATGCTGAATATTATTTGCTTCTGTCTACAACAATACCAAAACGAAGATGAAAATACTGTACCTCATTTTGACGGCGTGGTAGACTGCTGGGAGGATGGGGCTGAAGTCACTCTGTCTCTCAAACTGGACAAAGAGTCTGATGATATCAAAGATAGATACAAATATTTCAATTTTCATTAAGACAAGTGATATTAATTTAGTTGATCAGCTGCCAAGTGTATTCACACCTACCTAAGATATGACCTCTTGGTCAAACCACTTTTTACTTTTGAAACATTGAGGTGATCCGAGTTAAGTACATTCAGTTGTCAATCAAATGCAGTCTAAAGGGCTGAAGATGCAGCTTGATATATGCTGCAACTTTCATAATAGTTGGTAAATTTACAGTACATTGGCAGGTAGTTAAACTGATGCTAATTGGCTGTTGTACCCTGTTTCTATAATACTTGCCATTAATTACAAAGTTACTATCAATGACAACTTAACTGCAACTTGTCAGTCTTCTCTGACTCAGGGGGTGCTGTTCAAAAGTTGCAGTTGATCAGAACCTGCCAATCAAAATCATTATTACATGCACGTCTTGTTAGAAGCGCATTTCATGTGCAAATAGAAATGCATGTCACAATTTGCAACTGATTTGCAGTTGATTTGTAACTATTATGAAAGTTGCAGCATATATTAAGCTGCATCTTCAGCACTTTAGACTGCATTTGACCCAGGGGTCATATCTTAGGCAGGTGTGAATGCACTTGGCAGCTGATCAACTAAGTTCACATCTACTGAAGATTTCAATGACCATTATAAAGAGATGGTCTTTACAATAAAAGGTGGTCTCCTATGGAGGTAACACTGCATTTGATTAAGAGTCATAAAGATGCCCCAACTGAACACGATTTAACACAACTCTTTGTTGAGGGCAGCTAACTGGGAACTGAACAAAGAGTCATGTTAAATCATGTTCAGTCCGGGCTTCTATGTGACTATGGCATTGCCTAACATTTTCAAATGATGTCACTGAACATTACAAATAATATAGAGGTTGCCTTTTAGCAAGGTTAGGAAGCATCCCAAAAAAAATATATAATAACTTTACATCTACTGAAGATTTCAATGGTCATTATCAATAGGCAGGAGAATGATTGAACTAATCTTAGATCTACTAAAAAGTTCACTGGGCATTATAAACCTGTGATTTTCTTTTTTGAGGGAGAAGTGTTCTAGACAGGTTAGAATGGACTTGACTGACAAATAATGGAAATTGTCTTCCACAGATTATATCAATGATCAACAACACTACATATTGAAGAGATACCAGATTAAGGAAAGTAAGGTTGCATTTGATATTGAAATGATGGAATTATCCTTACATTCATTGAGGATTTTACAGCTACTTTAGTCTTTAAAAGAGGGATGGTCTTTGATCTTTAGAACATGGGTGACCATTTAGGCAAATTAGAGAGCATTTGAGCATTGACTGAATTAACCTTAGATCTCCTGAAGATTTCAAAGACAATTATTATCAGGCACTTTATATAGAGAGGTCATTAAAATGAGCTTCAATGAATTTACTTAGTGCTTGAAATAGCTTTTGTGAGCATTTGACGGTTGACAGGATCTATTATCGAGTCAACGGAATATTTTAATAGATATAATAAACAGATGGTCACTATGGTGAGGTCAATAAAATGGGCTAATATTACTTACCTAGTGTCTTCAAAGAGCATATTCTTTTAAAGCATTTAACAGTTTGTGAAAGAAACTCAAATCTACTGAACAGTTAAACCTAACTCTACCGGGCTGTTTAGCAAGAGACGGTTAAATAGCCATTATAAAAAGATGGCCTCAACTGACAAATCCTTAAAATGTACTTGAGTGTACTTACTTGGTGTCTTCAAAGAAGAGCTTCTTTCCCTTGCCACAGCACTGGAACAGCTTACCGATGGATGACGCATAGAGTTCACCATGTGGGGGTACATTCTTCACCTGAAAAAGTATGATATGAATATTGAATATTTAAAAAATAGGACTATATTATATTCCTACATTCACACTGGTTAAAATATTCCTGAATCACATTTAAACTCTTTAGTTAGCAATGCATGTTAATATCTCTATCCCCACATAAACTACAATAAAATGTATCGGTTCTCTAAGCAACTTTTAGCAACTCAAAGATGATTATTCATTTTAAAACTTGATATCTATTCATTTTTAAACCAACAAATAGTGAATGGGGAACTGCCCACTGTGACATTACAGATGCCCTCATATTCATATTTGGGTTTACTAAAATTTTTGAAAATTCATAAATTCCGAGTGGGTTATTGAATTTCTCTCAAATTCATCACAGTGTACTGTTTTTGTTTATCCTCTTTTACTTGAAGAATACTGATGTTTAGGATGGATTCTATTTTGAATACTGATATACTTATCATGATTGTGGAAGGGCCCCTTCCCTCTTCTCACCCTCCTCCCCCTAACCCCATAACATGTAACATGGATCTTTGCCGGAGAGGACCTTTAGCGATTCGACCTCAGCAGACAGCACCCAGGTTAAAAAGGATAGAAAACCCCTACTACCCATCCTCTCCCTTCCTCCCTCTATACCCCATGTCTCGTTCCTCTCTCACCTTCATCCTCCCCATCTCCCTCCTCCCTTCCCTCCCTCTCTCCCCTCCCTCTCTCCCCTACCTCTCTCCCATCCATGTCTCCCTTCATGTCTCCTTTCCCTTCTCCCTTCCCTGTTAAAGAATTGCAACTCTTACCATGACTGTGGTGCATGGATCTTTACCCAAAAGGACCTTCAGCGATTCAACCTTATCAGAGGACAGCCATGTGAAGAAGTTAGAATAGAGGGTCCTCCTCCTCTCCCCTCCATTCTCCCTGTCTCCCCTCCCTTCTCCCTACCTCTCCTCACTTACTTAACAATTTTCACTCTTACCATGACTGTTGTGCATGGATCTTTGCCCGAGAGGACCTTCAGCGATTCAACCTCATCGGATGGCACCCAGGTGAAAAAGTTGGGACAGAAAGCCCTGCTAGCACAACCTATAACCCTACCCCCTCCCTACCCCATCTCTCTACTAATATATAACCCTTTCTAGTACCGTTAAACACTTACCATGACTGTTGTGCATGGATCTTTGCCCGAGAGGACCTTCAGCGATTCAACCTCATCAGAGGGCACCCATGTGAAGAAGTTAGGATAGAAGGCCCCTGCCAGCACAACCTGTGCAAACAAGAGTACTTGGGTTTTGAGGTATATGTATGTGTCATTCAAAGTTAAAGGGTATTTCTGGTCATAAATAATTATTTGCTAGTTGGTAGCATGAAGCCAACTCCCCTTAACAACCATGGCACAAAGCGAATTTAGTTTATGTGATATTAAATTTTACAAATAAAAAGTTTCACATAATGAATCAAAAGATGTCTTGTGGTAAAAGCGAACTCACACAATTTAACGAGCACCGATCCCTGAAATTATCATGTCCTCATTTAATGAAGAAAAATCAGATGAACAAACTCAAAATTTGAGCAAAATCAGACACTCCATTAAAAAGTTATGAATCTTTATCTTAATTCCCTGCCGCTGATGGGGATCCGTGAGATCGACAACATTGACAGAATATTCATGTGCATTTTGCTCTTTATGAATACAAAGTCTTCTAAAATTCGTCCAGAACAAATGATTTCAGAAAATTTCTAAACCAACAAAAGACATTTTTCTTCGAACCTTGAGGATGAGTAGGTTGTGTGTAGGATCCAGTCTCTGTTGGTGTCGAGGGTTCCCCTTCGGTAGGCGGATGTTGAAGTTTGACAGGCGGTCCTCCAGCTCTGCTACCAGCTTGCATACCTGATCAATTTCAAGGAGATAAACAGGAAAATTGCAAAATAAAAAACAAATAAAAGATTAAAGAATGCATCTTTTTGTATAGCCAATCCCATTTTTCTCCTATATTATTTAACTTTATTAACTACCTAACCATGATCATTCAGAAGTATTACATCATGTTTTTAAATCAGATATTAATGTATTAAAGCCATTTCAGGACGGCCCTATATGTAGGGAATTTAATTAATGAAAATTATGGAATTGTCATAAATAGAAAAAAGAACAGGACACAAGGAATACTTTTCTCTAAGATGAATTGAATTAAATTGAATTTGACAATGATTTCCTTTTTCATATACATAATCAATGCAAAGTAACATGACAAAGTAGTAAAGTCAAAGGAGGCAAGTACCCTGAAAGCATAGCTCGAGTTGGGATTGCAACAAACAAACAACAAACAAAATAATCTACTTAACAAAGAGTAAAGAAAAAAAATTAGTATGAAGTCGTATCCATATCCTTAAGATGTTTGATACTAAATTTATATGTGAAAGACATGATGTTTGCTTTTTTTTTTCTAGGGGGAGGGTCATTTTCAAAGCCCCCAAGCCACCTAAATTTTCTGACACTCACTTCTCTTAGCGGGTTGAGTTGTATCATACGTTCATCTGCCCACTCTCTTTCAGCCTAAATCAAGAAATAAATAAACAGATTCATAATTCAATTAAAAAGTATATATATATAATAACAAACCAAACATAAAGAAATTAAATATATGTAAGTTAAAACAACCAAGTATTCCTAAGCAGTTTTTGTAAATATTTCACTTGTGACAATAATTAGGAAAAGTTCCCACATGAATTTAATAAAAATCAGGAAATGTTCATTGTTTTGTCTGCAACATACATCATTCCCAGTTTAAGGACAATGTTATAAATAGGATCTAAAGCCTAAAATTGAAGAATCATTGTGAAAAGAACTATAGTCAGTCAATTTTGAACAAAGCTCATTCTGTTTTTGCAGACAGGTCTTTTTTAGAGAACAGGAAAATGGAGTTGATCTAATTGACATGGAGAATAAAGAATTAGAAACATATCAGATGTGAATGCAAATAAATCCTTACCCTCCTGCTACGAGCAAAGAAGCCATTCTCCTTGCATCTCTCCCACTCTCTATACGCATTCAAGATGGCGACGGGATCACTGAAACTCCCTCCGTCCCACTTCAATTTAGATCTAGCATTCAAAGGAAAAACAATTTAGAAAAAACACATGTTGCCATTTCACCACCATGGAAGGGTGCTTATGGATGCATACTTGGGTACCGCCAGTTTTGTCATGGAGAGTGGAGAAGGAAGTAGCTGTCACTCAATGTGGCGCAAGATATTGCTCAGCACAGCAGACAAATTCATCAATATTGAGATGTGCCTTTGGAATGAAGAATGTTTGGCCGTGGGGTACACATTTTTCTGAGCGCCCTCTAAGGGGCCACTTTGAAATTATCAGTAAAGTAAACATTGTCAATTGATGATGGAGCGATGAGTGGATGAATTCAAAGCTCTCCATGTAATCCCTTTAGAAAATGTTTGGTCCTGATAAGAAACTACCCAATCTGATACTTTATCTGACATACTTTAATTGAATGGAGGAAGGAATCTTACTTGTATGCTTCCAGAGCTCTCTTGAATGGCTGGGAGAAGAAGCTCTTCAGAGATAATCCAGCTCCTGAACAAAAACAACAATCATTATTTTCAGAGTTAATTACTTGTTCTATCATACCTCAAAGTTTACCAAAGCTGAGTATTTGAAGCAGGACAAACCAATTTGAATTGAATCAAATTTAAAAACATGTGTCTCTAATGATCAATAATTTATTCAGTTTAAGCGCATCAAAATGGAGCAATATCAAGAAATTGACAGCAAAGTTTCTTTTTTTTCATTTGGTTATTACTCTTTTTGGCAGTTGTAGAAATATGTATCTTGGATGTAACATGCTCATACATAATTGAGCCAGGTCTGATAAAAATCCATTCAATGTTTCTAAAAATATCGCAAGTTTCAAATGGACACACAGGGAACCGGAATAGATTATGTTTCTGCCTCTACCTTACTTTGGCAGAGGCATAAGAATACAATGCAAAGAAAAAACAAAATGTCTTTACCACAACAAAATCAGCATAGAACACCAAAAATTGTAATCATTAAAAATATAAATACACATTTAAAATCACAATTATTATGACATTTTAATGCAATTTCCAGCTAAAATGCTTTACCTATGACAAGACACTCTTTGAGGCATCCGAACACATGTCCCAGAACCAGCAGTTTACCGACACGAATGTCAACAGGAAGTGATGCAAGAACGTGACCCACAAAGGTCAGTTCACCATCATGAGGATTCGCAACACTGGAGCGCAGCGTAGTCAGACCGCCAACCTAGAAGCATTCAGGGAAAAAAAACAATAATTTTCAATCAATCATAGGCTAAAACTTTCATAGAGCAGTTTACCAACACGGATGTTTACATAAGTGGCGCAAAAGTGTGAGCCATGAAGGTCAGCTCCCCATCATGAGGGTTTGCAATAAACAGAATAAAACATTTTCAATTACTCATAAACTAATGCTTGAATAGAAGGATCTATAGATGCCATGTACTGAAATTAAGGATTTGCATGGGAGCTATAAAAGGCTCTTCTAGAGGATCTCAAGGAGAACTTTAGGGGAGCTACATTGGGTCCTCATGTAGCAAGATTAGGGTTACAAGGGATTCTATAAATCACTCCCCTAAAAACATTTAAAGTGAGCTTTAGGAAAGCAATCGCTCTCACTCCGCTTAAATTTTAGTCCCTGAGATGCCTGGGAGATACTGACTGAATTTCTTCAAAAGTAAAACTGTATTTGCAATAGTTTGAAGAGGATATCAAACAATTTAAGTCCTGTACTCATGCCTTTTCTAGAACCAATATATTCTTCAAGAATGTCTTTAAAAAATTGAATGCTGTGCCATGAGCTCTCAAATCATGAAATTAATATCCAAAAATGTATTTTTTTCAGAAATCTTACTTCTTTGAGCAGTAGAATGGTCCTCTCGATGTTATCCAGGTTCGGTGGTTCTAAGGCCAGGGCTAAGATAGCCTTAGGTTCTCCTAAGTCCAGGACTTTGACTTGTAGGATCAATTGCTCCAGTGGACATCGCTGTAGTGAAAATAGAAAAGATAAGATGAACCCTATTCAGGTGGGTAAATGTTAAGTGGGTTGTCTTACATTATCCTCAGTATAGGAGTTTTGACTGAGGAATCAGGGGCCAATTGCATGAATTGGCCTTAGCTATCCTCTCCTTGCTAAGACTTCTTGTGCCAACCTCTTTACATAGACACAAAAGTCTAGACGTCTGTGTTAAAAAGGGCAGCACAAGAAATTAAGACTTCTTAGCAAGAAGATAATGGCTAAGACAATTTTGTGCATTGGCCCCAGGTCTCTAATGGACAACGCTGAAGTAACATAAAAAATGAATCCTATTTAGATCAGGAAGGGCAAGGGCTAAAATTTAAAAGAATTTTCTCTATTTCAGGACTTAATTATGTCGATTAGTTGCTACAATGGACAACGCAGCATCAGTGTTTTTGATGCCCACTCCCTCTGCTTTTTTTGTCATATGTCCTTTTCTCATACATGCAAAAAAGGGGACAAATTTTTTTGAATGATTCTTAAATTTGTATCATTGTATTCATACATGTATTGTGCAATGAAACTGTTTGTTTGCTTTAATGAGTGAAATGAATGAATTTAATTTTTTTTCTGATGAATGAAGTCTAAATACAATCACAAGCTATTACTCTAATTTTTGCATAGCTGTCAACCTGAGTCAGTGGAAATTGATAATAATCCTGCTACAAATTAGTAATCTTCGCATATATTACATTTGAATGCATGCTGCTTATGTTGCCAAAATTAGTAATCTTTACTGGATTTAACAAACTTGACAAAGCTGAGGCCCAAATTAGTAATAATGTCTAAAAAATTAGTAATCATTGGCAGCTATGCTTTTGACATCTTATGATCTTCACTGAGATTAACAGGGTTTTACATACCTTATACTAAAAACAATATAAAGTACAGTATGTAGAGTACTAATTTCTCACCAGAATTTCTGGAATAGCAAAGTCATCTATGTAGTCCTCATAGAAGGCCTTGTGGACCAGCCTGTACACCCGACCAGAGGACACACGCCCAGCTCGTCCTATAAGAGGGAATTAAGGATAAATGAGGTTACATGTGTTAACTCTTCATATGAGTTCAATGAATAAACAAAGTTGAAGATGAACCCTTTAAAATTGCAGAATTTAATCCTCTGTAGATTACATTTTTGTAACAAGTTTATACACCTGGTAGATATACATCTAAGAACCAAAAGATCAGACTTCACAAAACATTCAGATGTGGCGATAAGACAAGGAATGTTATCTCTTTGTTTGCTGTAAGAAAAGTTTATGTTGAATGTAAATGCAGCATTTCAAGACGAATGAAAAATATTTTGTGATTTGGTTCAGGGAATTGAATCGTTTGTTAAATAATGCAGATAATCTTGCAGAAACTTAATCACCAAATCTGTCAAAATATTTAGATTAGCAACAGAATTAAGAACCCTTTTTTAAAGCAAATGTGCAGATTTTCCCTCTTTAAAATACTATCTGGTAATAATGGGTGAAAATAAAATATCTAGAAATACAGAGACAAACTTAACAAAAAGTGTTTGAATGAGCTACAAAATAATTTCTTGAATGAATGAGTTGCATCTACCTTTCCTCTGTTGTGCATTAGCCTTAGAAGCCCAGTTGAGTTGCAGACTCTGATAGTTGGTCTCCACGTCACATACCATGCACTTCAGCAACATGAAATCAATTACTGCATTCAAATAGAAATATAATTGATGATCAGCAATAATATTAACAATAATAATAATAATGACCAAAACAATAATTTGCAGGTTATGCAGGGCATTAGCCTTAGAAGCCCAGTTGAGTTGTAGACTCTGGTAGTTGGTCTCCACGTCACAAACCATACACTTCAGCAACATGAAATCAATCACTGCATTCAAATAGAAACAAATTGTGAAATTATATACAGATAAAGACTGATACAAGGATAAATAACATATTTCAGACCCTTGTATTAATTAATATTTCTGAATATTCTGAAAAAAAAGTAAAGCTTAGCAAGAGAACTAAAATTCATGATTTCCTCTGAAGGAAAAAATTCCATATCTGTTATGACAAAGTTTTGGTGAGGACAAAATCAGCAGAGTCAATTAGAGAAACATGAAAGAAAGAGAATATAAGGTACAATATCAACCACAACAAAATCAGTGAGCTAAAGGTACGGAATAAGGTTGGCACAGAAAAACATTGCATTTGGGCAAATCAATTAAAAAATCATCCTTTTTGTACATCTGACCCCATTTTCATCTATGCTATCTCACTTTATGAGCTACTGTATAGGCCACAATCAATCATTTATGAGCATTATTCTAAGTTTTTAGATAATATGTCAACAATGGAAAGATATTATAGAAAAGAGTCAGATGAGGACAAGAGTCAGATGAGGACAATTAATGGAATTGCTCATGCAGATACTAATATAAGTAATTCTTAATCTATATCATACCATATTTGATGTCAGGCACAGTGATGGAGCTCTCCGCGATGTTCGTAGAGAGAATGATCTTTCGGAATCCCTCTTCCGGTCTTATAAACGCCCTCGCTTGTTCTTGAGTTGTGATGGACGAGTGTAGAGGGATGACGATGAGTCTAAAAAGATTCAACAGGACCAGCAAATATCAATTTAGTGAACTAAATGAAGTTGCCATGCTGTTAGTTTCAGAGTTGCACGGGTAAAACCTTAATTAAGTCTACAACACAAACCGAGGAGCTACTATCATATCGAACATAGGCTCTTCCGACTCATCAGTGTTATTGGTGACCTAGTGGTACTACATCTATGACCTATTGCATAAGAAAGTTGCAACTAAAAGCAAGTCGGAAAAAAGGACATCTCAATTATCTACCAATTAGGAATGTGTATTTGGAATTTTAATTCCGATAAATAATAGTAATAATGGTGGTTTCTTTTAGAAGCTCACAGGTCCGTCAGCAATGACGCTCATGGTGCTGTACATCAAATATTAAATACATTACAATGAACAAATTTTAATTCTGATAGTTATGTTTAAACGCAACTTTTTGTGCAATAAGGACCTGTCTAGCCAGCATTAGGTCTCGAATTAAAATCCTACCTGAGTATGCTGTTAATTTTTTTCACAGCATTTCACAGGCAAACTTTCAACAAGTATTCATCCATGTTGGAATGAGGCAAGATTTGATCAATTATCATCTACCTAACACAAAAATTAAAAATAATTGATTGATAGCTTACTGTGTTTTTTCACTTTTTTCAAATAAATGTTGTTTGCTTGAAATAGAGTTTTAGATGAGTCAATGGCAAAATATAAATAATGTATTCACCTAGGAATACCATTATTCTTATGCTAGAAGGTAGTAACTCAATTGGCATTGTAAAGTGGTATTGCCCTTTTTCCATTATCTAACTGGCACATACCTCTCCTTTGACCCTTGTCCAGGAAGCAATTTCTCAAAGTCCTCAATTTCTCGGATTCCTGAAAAACAGTAACACAGAGAAAAGATTACTATTCTAGTTGAAATACCTAACCTACCACAATGACCTTGTTTATGTTAAATACTTAGAGTTGGCAAAAATATTTTAAACTGAATGACAAACACCTCTATAATGAATTTTATCATCGTGTGATAAATATCTTTCTTGTAATGTTATTATACCCTTGCTTTAGTTAAGCAAACTTGACAACATATTTAAGTTTGTTTTCCCCTCAGGAATAGATTGTATCATATAATACTGCAAACCAAAATTTAAATATTCTTTTAAAATGTGACTGCTTACCAGGAAGGAAGACGAGAACTGTGCCTCTCTGCTTGACCATGGTGTTTGCAGGAATCCTGTAAAAAAAAGAAGGAAGCAAATGTCAATCAGCACTGTAAACAAAATAGACATAGGACTGGGACAATTAAACACTTTATTCAAGCCTTCACAATACCTTCATGAACGCAAAAGAAAGTATAGTGCCTATATATCATTCACCCAACAGGTATGACATAAGTTTGATATTTCTCGGCAGAAGGAAAGGAATTTTTTTCTCTATTTAGCTTTTGTGAATGCTTGAATGGAAGTTGTCTACTTTGTCCCAGTCATTTGTCCCTTCCGCCCATAGTGTGGAACATTGATTGACTACAATACCCCCCCCCCNAGACTGTAATCCTTCGTTTTCTTTCAGAAATAGAATCATAATTTGAAGGAAAAAAAAATTAAGAATTGGGATCACAAACGTTCACAGAAACTTACCCCTGTTCTTGTCTCTCAAGATTGTCAAAGTTAATTACTAGGTTCTTTGCCAGCTCATAGGTCTCTTTGTAGATGGTGGGATTCATGTCTGGTCTATGGCGTGGAACCTGTGAAGACAACATTACATTATAATACAAACACATTACTGTATAAGCTGAAATTTTCGCGGTGGTTTTCAACTCAGAATGATGCACATTCATATGCACACATACACTAAAAATAACAGCAATGCACTAGAATGTCAAACTGGTCCCAAAACACAAAAATATCTGCAGGTAAAAATGTTGGCTTAGAGAGTACATAACGCTGGTGATTCAAATCTGAATAAAATTAACTCGAAAAACATAATTATCTTATGTGAGCTGTAAGGGCTTTTCATGCAGTAAAAGAATAGCAAACAGTCCACACAAGACATGCCTCCTTACTTTACAGATCGGTCTGTTAGCTGGGATGCAGAACTCATCATCACTATTCATTGGACAAGATGACAAATATCTAAATTTATTTCCGACTGATAACTCTAATTATTGGTCCTAATCTCATATCTGAGGTAATTTGTGTGAAAATCAATCTGCTATGGATTGTTAGATTTGCAGCATGCATACACTTCAAGTCATAACTTCTTTGATACCTGTTATCACTGTAAAGATGTGAGCATTAGAATCAAAGGGATGACTGAACCTTCATTCATTTTGTGAGCATTTATGGTAATAGATGGTAACAAAAAATTCTGACCAGCACTTTATTGGTCAGAGTTGTTTAAAATTCATGAGGACCCAATTATTTGACAATCCACTCACCAGTCCAAATCGGGTCAAGTTATCAAGGTAGACCTCCTCGACATCAAAGACCTTGCCTTCCACGCTGACTACAGGGGGCATCTCTAGCGAACCCCTCACAGGCAGAGCAAAGTATTCGCCAAACAGGGATACATCGATGGTGGCAGACATTAGAATCACCTGTAATGATGGAAGTTGCATTTTTCAATCAAGACATTTAAAATAAATATAAACCCTTTCACGGCAACTGAACACATTTTTTGTTCTGGTTCAATAGCTTTTATCGTGGTCTGGCAAATATATCATATATATGAGCAGAAAGAGGAAAAATCTACATGCAACTTGACCATTTGATTTTGTAACCAATTGCCATTTGTGTTGTATCATAATTTATACCTAAAGCTCTTATTAACCCTTATATTGGCAACACAAGAAACAATTAGAAATTACCATTTGCAATGTGATTGATTTTGCTGTAAAATAGTTCATGAAACCCTGAATGGGTATTAAAAAAGAAAAAAACGTTTGATAAATCAATCTCATCTGATAGTGCTCATAGAGCATGTTCAGCATTACTGAAATACATGATTAATTCTATTAATTTATAAAAATTGGGTCAAAGTATCATGTCTCTCAATCAGTGTGCTGTAGATTCATGGCCAAACCATGGTGTTATCAATTCTCACCACCTAGTATATAGGAAAATTACGAACAGCAGACAGCGCTATGCAATTTTATTTTGAAAGTCACGCAAGTCATGATACCTACTTCCCGTTACGGACATTCATGCATGTGTGTTCAACTTTGCCAAGTTTAAGATAAAAAAATCACATTTGTTTTACACTTTATTTCAAATATCGCCAGATATGAACGATTATTGCGGAATGGTGTGTGTGTGTGTTTTTTTTTTTTTGTTGCAGTACAAAATACCATCGGTGAAGAAAAATTGGCAATTTTCCGAGGTGATAAACATCGCATGTGCATTAGCTTCCAAAACCAGAATTCGCATTCCTGACCTCAACACATCAATTTTGATGGTATATTCTGAGATAGATAACTGCTGTGTTATATCTTATACAAACCTTGACATGTCTTGAGACAGAGCGTTGAAGCTTCCTAACCACCAACATTGCAAAGTCTGTGTCTTGATCCCGTTCATGAACCTAGCAAAAAAACAAAAAAAAAAACGTAAAGACGATTGTTCGTCTTCATTACAAGAATGAAACTGGCAAGAAATTCATCACAAAGATCATCATAACCATTGCTTTTCTTGATCACGATTAAGAGTTTCATCAACCTACTGTTCCTCTTGGTCACCTGAATGAAATTGGCAAAAAATATCAACATAATACTATTGCATGTATTGATCACATTCATGAAGTTGGCAAGAAAATTAACATACAATCTGAAAAACTGGAAAACTAAGAAAGAATTGGATAAATATATTTTGAGTTTCAATTTTTTGATGCATCAATGACATGGATGTGGATAATTCAGAGAGAGACAACTTTTTTTGTTAACATTTGTGTATTAATCAAAGAACAATATCTACAACTAAGATCAACCTTTCAAGTCACTGTATGAAAAATGAGATCGGGACCCGAACCTCCAGGGCCCTGTAACATTAAGGTTTGCGATTAATTGCTAATCTGATTGCTATTTATATCAATCGCAAGTCTTTGGCTAATCATGTACAAAAGTTTGCAATTGATCGCAAAATCAAATAGCGATTAATCGCTAACTTTTATGTTACGGAGCCCAGGACATATTGCAACTTCCCAAAACGAAATTGGATTACCGGTAAAAATTAGAATGCCAAGTTTTACAGTAGATATTGATAGAAAATAACAGCATGTTAATTGATTTTTTTTCCATCTGTAATTGTTGTGTTGTCATCTTTTGATTTCTCCTATATAAATATCAGCTTTCGGAGGATTTTTAGAATATGTTCTGGGGTAGTTGAAAAGATGATTAAAGACACTGTCACACATTGCAGTTGCACAATTCATGCACTATCAAGATATCTATGTACATTGCATTAAAGCGTCAGGATGACGCATTAATTCCTGTACAATGCCTATGGAGGCGACGTTTTAGATTTTCGCTTGTTTCAAGCACTAAACGTTTATTTTAAAGCCTAATATTTTCCCAGTTTAGTTTATATGCACCATCAACCTTTCAGATAACCTCTAGGATCTGGCAGTTGAGAATTTTTTAAATGAAAACAATGTTAAACAATGCCTTTAAATAAAGACTACTTACCTCATCTAAGATGATATGGGTGTACTCATTCATTGTCTTTGTGTTGATGAGTTTCTGCAGCAGGACCCCTGTTGTCATATAGGTCAGCCTGGTATCTTGAGATGTTGTTCGGTCCATCCCAACCTACAAGGAATAACAGAAAGATGGAATTCAATGCTTATATTGAGTCAGTCATTGTTTCACCACGTTACGAAAGACTTTAAGAATGAACTTACACTTGACTGGTATCAGTTCTTGCGTTTAATGATTTAAAATCTTATGCAAATTAGACTCTTTAACGTACGCCAGTCTTTAACATCGTTTGAAACTTTTATAAAGTGTTAGTGAAACAACGCCCAGGAAAGTTATTGAATTAGTGAATATTTTGTACATACCTTACCCTGTATCCAACAAAACTGCCCAACTGCCATCTTCTCTCCTCGCACACCCTCCTGACGATACTTACGGCCAGGAAAGTTTATAAAATGGGTGAATATTTTGAAAACACCTTACCCTATATCCAACATGACTCACTGGATGCCATCTTCTCTAACACAAACTTTTGACGCCACTTATGGCCAGGAAAGTTATCAAATTAGTCAATATTTTGAAGACACCTTACCCTGTATCCAACAAGACTCCCCAACTGCCACCTTCTCTCCTCGCACACCCTCCTAGCGATACTGATGGCCGCGATCTTCCTCGGTTGCGTGACCACGATGTTACAGTGCTTTCTCTTGGTCACGTAGTCGTCAAGGATGTACTGCGGCACTTGCGTCGTCTTACCGCATCCGGTCGATCCCTGGATGATGGTCACCTGGTTACTTTCTATGGTGTTCAGAACCTGCAAATGATAAAGGAAACAGATACTTAGTCTGGTAACCCTTTTAAGCTTGTGAAAATCTGTTAAAAAGAAAGACTAAGTTAAACTAAAGAAATATGAATGTCGCAACAGCAAACATAAGTTATGCTATGAAACATTATTTGAGGATAAAATTCTGATTCAATGCACAAACTCACCATTCTGCACACATTTCAATGAATCAAATAAAAAACCTTGAAAATCTGATATTAT
>BQKZ01007524.1:10083-28139 GCA_036244855.1 Temnopleurus reevesii | reverse complement strand
TATCTTTACATATACCAGAAGGCTGGTCACTGCTTTGCGCAAGCGTAAAATTGAAGCCGTACAATATGGCTTAATATTGTACGGCTTAAAACTCCCATATAGATAATAATACAGTATATTGTATGGCTTTTCTTGATTAAACTACTTGCGCGTGCATGTTATCTAACACTTTGCTCAGAGGATCGTTTTCATCTTTTACAGATGTGACGGTCTAATTTCAGGAAACGCAATAACTATATACGTGCAGACAATCATAAACCCTAAAGTTTTGTGTTCCCGCGTTTTATATATCAGGCGGAAGAACGCGGGAAAAACGTAATCTCGAATTGTGTTTCACGTTTTGAAAGGGATGCCCAAAGCACATGCGTTAATCATTTAATAATGCCTTAAAGAAAGAAACGAATTTCCTTCGTATTATTCGATGACTATATTTAGAAGGGAGGTAATTCCATAACAGACAATTTGACCAAAAGTATGAAAATAAAGTGTCCAAAAATATCCGCTGATTTACACAAAAATAATATCAAGCAAGTCCGCTTTTGATTAACATGATGAAAAAAAAATGGGATCAAATTTATTTCCAAAATAAGAATAAAACACAAGAGTTCTTTTGAGCAACTCAGTGATATTTTCATCAGACCACACATGTACACATACATCTAAATTCCCTCCAAAAGTAAGATTAGAAATTACCAACAGTACGAAACACACGAAACACAAAGATATGCCTACCACGATGAAATTATTTATCACCTAGTAAAATAACCCCCAATTATGACGCATATAATTATGTATACATTCTTTATATGCTGAACGTATGATAATAATCTCTCGTATTCAGCATGGACACTGCGTATGTTGTATAAATAATCGTCCTAATCTAAAGAGGTATGCATATGAATAAAGAAAATAAGCTACGTGTACGGCATACTAAAGAAGACACAGAGTAGATAATCTGACTGTCCTTTCAAACACTACATGCGTTGACGGCTTCTCAATACTACAGTAACGCATAAGTTGTGAAAATATGGTACCCTGCCCCCCCCCCCCCCCCCCCATAAAAAAGGAGAGGACGAAAATCCACATACTCCGAACAACAATGACATCATAATAAAATAACTTAATGAAGAAAAAAAAACAAGACAAAAAACCCCAAACCTACAATACAAGATCATATATTATTGCGTCAGTTCTATACAACCTCATATATTTTGAGCACGTCTCTTTCTTAATTCGCGAAGGTGTCTTCCTTTACACTCATTTGGAATATTTCTAAGCAACCAAACATTGTTATAAATTATTTTTAGTTTTCAATAATTCGCAACATCGTGTGCATATCTCCACAAATAACCGACACTTCCTGATGATGGCATTCTTCTTTTGGAAAAGATTCTAATCTTGCATAACCCACACAGACTGATCTTCCTTTAGGATGGTCTACTTTCAATTTCGGAGATANGGGGTCATGTATTTTACATCTTGGTCGCGTCGGAGACTGGATTCATGAACACAGTCTCTTTCCCCCTTCTTTTCCCTCTTTCTCCCTTTTCCCTCTTTCTCCCTTTTCTTTTTCTTTTTTTACTCCTTTTTTTGGCAGCCCAAGGGGGGGGGTTTAAACCCCTAAACCCCCCCCCCCTAGATCCGCCACTGGGGGGGATTACTTGTCACATTTTCAGTACAATATGTGTTAAAATAGTTTCGTGTATTCTGAATAAAAACAATTCGAATACAAATAAATGTATAGACCTCGAAAGATTGAAATAAATATATTTCCCCATGTATGAATATTTAAGACATTTCAAAGATGCATATCGTACAGAGAATGAATTATTGTATGAAAAAAATATGGAGGAAACAACATGAGATACACAAAAATATTTGTGGACGGTCAGGCAAAAACATATAATTTTGCCTACATCATTTGGTAATTGTGAGACATTGTAATCACAATTTATAATTGATCATTAATTTGATTATTAACGAGGTACATAGCCCCATCACCTGTAATAATTATTCTGATGGCCAATAATATCAACTTCACATTTATTGATAACTACATGGAAAAAATAGATCGTGGTAAATGGCAAAAAGATACTGCGAACATTATGACAAAACTGAACGATGGAAATAAAAATATCTCCCTTGTCATAAAGAGGAAATTAAAGAAAATCACATAGAATATAATCATTTGCACCAGATCAAATGCTTAAAAGAACTTATCATCAATATCTATATTAGGCAATTGTAGAATACGACTTCATGAATACACGATTATCATCATTATGATCATCATCATCAATAAATTAGCTGAATACCCGAACTTGAATAATGAACAATGTCACACAAACTATTTTGAAAGTAGACATAATCATAGACTGATACTTAAAATTTTGGAAAAGAACTCCGTATAACTCATCGGAAATTCAATTTGGCATTTTCCATTGTCTCAACAATATAGGCACTTGAATTAAGAGAAATCATTATGTCAGTCATTACAGTGCCTTTGTATCACTTTCCAGAGGGTTACACAGTTTGGATACATACGAAAGACATCTGCAGTTTGCTTGAATATTGGGTTCTAATTTATAATACCTACAAAAGAGCCATTGAATGAATAAAAATCGCATTTATATTTTCCAGGTAATGTGATCCATTTTGTCTTAAAATGTATATACATGTACATTAACACTAAGGCATGGACAAAGGCTTGTAAACTACTTAAAATCGACGTCAACATTAAATACTCTGATCTGCCCTGAAGAAACACAGATATCAAGGTTCAATTTTTGCTCGAAGCTTAATCAACAACATTTATTAACAACATTAATGTCATTTATCTCCTCATTTCAAAATCACAAGCAGCAATGAAAACGTAGCGGCAAATTTTTGCACATACATATAAACCATTTAACATTTTTTCTCTTATTCGTTGTAAAGTTTTCAGAATCTTTTTCTATATTTACCCAATCTACAGTCCAATTACAAAGTTTTAGTGAGCATCTAAACATAATTGGTGGTGCAACTGTACATACATCAACTTGAACAAACATAAAATACACAGGCAACAGATGTCAGGAGAAAACACTTCCCGAATGACAGCTAAAATGTCAGTATTCGTGTAAATAGGACTTGCACAGTTATGACAATTCTTAAGACATATACATGACAGAATTGGTAGTGTATGTGTCATGAAACATGACAATAATTTCACTTGAGCTGCGTCAAGAATTCTGTAAGAAACTGCATGGGTCAGGAATTCCTAAAGAGCAGCGTCAGGAATAGCGCTATAAACGCGTCAGGGATGCCGTCAGAACTGTGCAAGGAAGTGTTATACCTGCGTCAGGAAACATGACGAGCAGAGCCGTGACAAGGAGCGTATCAGTCATGAATCAATTCTTGTGTCAGAGCTACCAAATCTTTTTGAAATGGGCATGGTATGACATTGGAATGCAAATAAACAGTGGTAAGCCCAAATGATGCGGAAAATCACCCAAAAGTAAAAACAAAATTGTGAAAGGATGGTGCCAATCTGAACTTGCTATAGATCAACGAGATCCAAATCTCCCACCTTAGTCCAGCATGTGTAACTACCTCTATGGCTCGCTCAATGACAACAGGACCACAAAAAAAAACCGTGTTGATGAACTAACAAAAAAGCTGGTCACACATGTTGTAATAAGCTCAGTTGACCCATCTCATCATGATCTTTAGAGCAACTTGATGGGTATCATCTTTCATTTCAACACCTAGCTTCCTAGATTACGTTAGATGAGACTTCCACTTTGTTCACACGCCTTCTGCATTCTCGCACCAGCATGTTTGTTGATACCAACGTCTAGTCACAGAGCACCAGACAACGGCACCCTCCAAATTTTACAATCTTGCACTTGCAGCTTTTCATTTAAAAAAAGGAAGGTTCAAAGTTCAAAGGTCAGATCAGATGAAGTACTCCTGTTTCTCTCTCGGTGGCGAATCATCCCTCTGGAGGGTCACGTACGGTTCCGCAAACCCTCCTCCCCCTGAGCTCCCCTGACTGTTCCTGTTAGATGGGGCCTGGTTGATACCACTGAAATTACTCATGGCCATCTCATTATCGTTGGACCCAATCTGCCTGTTGCTGCCGTATTCTTTCGCGGGGTAGCCCCAGTTGCGGTCAAGATTGGATCCGTAACCGTCATTGTAGGAATCCGCATTCTGCGACATGTTGTTGCTGTGGCCGTTTGGTTGGCCGTACCCATCGGACTTCCGGTACGCGTCTGGTTTTCCGTACCCACCGCCGTTGTTGATGTTGGCCGAGACGTACGGGTCAACGGGGACGTTGGCTTCGTAGGAGACCTGACTGCGAGGGAAGGTATCCTGGCGGTTGTAGGACTCTTGCTGATTCTCCCGATCAAAATCATCCATGTAGGCTTGCTTCAGCGCAGGCACTTCGTCGATGGTTTCATCGGGTCCCTTGTAGTCCTGCCCTCCAGCGCCGCCGTAATGCGACCCAACCAGCCCGCTCCCGAGGACGCTACCACCATAGTTGCTATCAGTATAGTTGCTACCACCGTAGTTGCTGCCAGCGTAGTTGCTCGCCGAGTATCCTCCGTTGAGAGCAGCAAGTTTCATCTCGTGCAGGTCCTCGCGACTGGACTTGAGGGCGTCGTTCTTGTACGCGGAGTTCTTGAGCGTGGATGCGGACGTCGTGGACAACACTACGCCATTGGACACACCCGACGATGCTCCCAAGTTACGTACCGAAGCACGGCTACCTCGCAACGAAGCTCTCGTTCCAGCCAGGGACTTCTTACTTCCGCGGAGACTGGCGGTACGTTGAAGGTACGTTCCGGTGCGTTTATCGACGTATCCATCCTTGAAGCGGTCGCGTAGTTTGGCGTAGTTGGCGGAGAAGTTGAGCACATAATGGACCTGAGATTTAATTCGAAGGAAACTTTGTCAGATCGTTGAAACAAACTTACATGTAAAGAACAAACTTGTGGGCGCCCATTAAGTTATCAATTTGAAAGAAATGAAGACGGGTAACAGAAAAAAATGTGTTTCTAAATGCTCTAAATCTGTCCAAACAGCACTTACCTTGCTTTTAAAGCATACTATACATTATTGAATTTACATATAAATCATTTCTATCTAAATCAATAAAGTAATCCGGTCCTCTGTTAACAAAAGTTAACACAAATTCAACTGATTAACGTGAGGCAGGGTACACAGAAATAACATTACATGATAGAGAATATATATAACAAAGAAGATATCAATATTTAATGAATCTCATTTATGGTAATATACTTAATTTATCGATCTTTATCATTGATTTGTTAGATAATTGCATATGGGGAATTTTCACCTGGGATAACCAAAAAGCGGCAAGTTAATGGTTTAATGAGCAGAAAACGGTTTACTCAAATATCCTTTTCAACAAAAAACGAAAATATACTCACCAGTGAGATAACAATAATGATTGCAGAAGCAAGAGTTACCCCGTAGAAGATGAGAACATCCTGTATCATGAAAAAAAGCAATACGAAAATGATCATGAGTTGACGAAATGAATCCACATTGAAATATATCAAATCAAATCAAATTAGCACCTTCTGGGAAAAATTTGGCTGAGAGATTGATGATAGTTTCCCAGGAAGTATTATAATTCAGACCAAACTTACATGAAACTCCTAATATTTCACCAAGATTTTCACCAAGTTGATGAATTCAACTGGTGTGTGCGCGTTCAGAGTCTTGATGATTCTGCTGCTGTCCCGCAGTGCCAGCCTTGCCTTCCCCTTAGATTGTTTGAATATTTTTGTATGTTTTAGTTAGTATGTTTGTAGTATTCATACCATATATGTTATTCTTTAAAATACTTTTATGTCTTTTAACCGAATAAAGAGATTAGAATAATGACGAATTTACCTTGCACTTCATCCAGTTGCATGATAAGCACATTGGATGGAAGAAAGTAAAATTAAAAAAATACAAAAACATCCAAAAATGTATTGAAACTTGAATGTATTTCAGGTTTGCAATATAATCATGTCTTTATGTAAGGACGACATAGCAACAATTCAGGATGCATATTACTGAAACAATACTTACGCTGTTACACATGTAGTCCAAGTCCTCATCACACATGAAGTAATCCTCTTCACCACCAGCTGGTAGTCTAGGATCTGCCCAGTCCTGGGCTTCTCTATTGTAGTCTATCAAACCTGGATAGGAACGAAAATTAAGATCAGGAACGAAAATTAAGGTCAAGACCAAAAATCAGGATCAAATTGAGATGATGGTTATGGTATGGTAACCTGCCCCAAAAAGGCAACCCAGAGCGGTGTTTCACCAAGATAAGAACGACTTTAAGACCGACTGGTTGTCCGTGCTCATATCATACCTTCATCCGATCTGCAAGTATTTTGAGACAGATCATGTTGAATACATAAGTTTTTCTAAATTTTACATTAATCCATTTTTTAAAACTCTTATGCACAAAGTGAGAGAAGAGTGGTCCAAAAAAATCACACCAAATGTGGTAAAAATTTATCCAGAGGTTTTGTTACTCCTCAGCAGAGCTATGTTTCATAAAGATGATCGTAAGGCTACGCACGACTCTACACAAGACTGGTGACCCTTTCTTTGGAACTATTAAACTCATCGATATAGGGATAACAATTTACATCTAATCAGTGAGTGCAGGAAATTGTAACCAGTCCTGCGGAGAGTCGTGCGTCGCTTTCTGAAACAAAAGTTGTTTTTCAGTTTATTTTACTCACCCCACTGCCTGAGGTCAAGACACTCGTAATAGTACCGATGCAATTGTTCGCTGTCCCTCGCCGATCTGCAAATACCGGCAGCTTGTATGCTAAAGAAGAACGTTGGGATCAACGTAACCAGCAGTATGATGAGCCAGATGAGAAGCAGAACGTAAGAAACCGTCATAACCTACAAAATAGAAATTAATGTTTTTCAGTAATCCATGTACCATTGTTATCATCTAATTATCGTGTACAAAATGTGAACGAGTCCTCATTAGAATGTGCGTCACGTGTGAGGAAAACATCGGTTCATCAATTGTTTCCTTGAAATTGGGTAGACAGTTTTCAGTAGATCCCAACTCTTGATGAAAATACAAAGTGATTGTCTGATTGAATTTCCCCCAGACAATTATCTTTAGATGCTGGCACCAATAGCAGTGCAGCTATTCTCGTATACTTAAATATTGCTACCAAATGCTTTCGTTTGACAAAAGCGTTCAGTTGTTATATGATCATGCCTTAAATATACATGTATGGTTCAGCTATCCTTACATGAGTTTAACATCAGCAAATTCAAATTTGTGGAAAGAAAATAATTTACAGGATTAGGGATCTTACCACAGCAGTTTGACACCGGCCTTTGGCGCGTGTCCTGAAGCGGCAGATGAACTCCTTCCGGGTCGCACCTGTACCAAGATAAGCCATAGCTAGGAAGAGCACACTGAGGATTACCATGACCGCTGTACCAATGGCTACACCGATCTTCACGTACAATAACCTGAATAATGAGGAGAAGATACAGTTAAATCAGGCAAATTCCTTGATTATGCAATAAAATACAAATATAATTTTCCACATCTGTTGTATAAATTTGTTTGATTCTACGGCGAGATTATAAAATATCCTAATAAGTCATAGCCAGAAAGACCACACCGAGGATTACCATAACCACTGTCCCTATGACCACACCGATACTCACATACAGTAACATAAGGACAAGGTGAATAGATTTGTGGACAGGCACATCATATAATACGGTAAATTTTGATACAATCCATGTAGATTATTCTCATGACTTCTATAGAACTTCGATTGAAGTTCTATAGAAAACGTAAACACTGATGAGTAGGCCCAGCTCTTTGGTCGCATTTATATCACATGTTTTTGTCCACAATATTTTTCAAATTCCAATAGAGAAATATTTCAATTCTTGACCAAAGAAAAGAAGGAGAAGAAGAAGAAGAAGAAGAAGAAGAAGAAGAAGAAGAAGAAGAAGAAGAAGAAAGGAAGTATGTTCAGGCTCTCCGTTTTTAAGAAGACTGTTACATTATACCTTCTTCCACAGGTCCAATAATGAGTGCTCATTGACCAAATTCACCATCGTCATCAATAGTATCAAATTGAAAACAATTGAGTATTAAATTCTTACCAATCGGAGAGAGTTTCCCTCAGCGTTATGTTCCAGAGAAAGATCTGGACCGTCTCATCGCTAGCCAGGACCACTCCGACACAGAACCCAGCCACTCCCAACAGGAACATAATGGTACACGTGAGGTTTGGGATGGGACATCGCAGGCAGCATGTCTTACACGGTCCAGGAACTGCAAAGATAGGAGTAATGAGAATGGTTAAAATGGGAACTGCAAAAGATAATGTAATAACCATTGTTAAAAGGGGAAAAGGATCCAGCGACGCCCATTCATATACAGAAACAGTGGAACGGGGAAATGAAAAGGGGTATACCAAACTGGTGGACAGGCATGACAGGGGCATGATGGTATACGTAGGATGGGATGGGACGTCGTCCAGGAACTGTAAAGATTTAGATATGGGTAAAATATTAACATAAGGGGTAACATTTGTTGGTGGACAGGGGCAAGGAACCGACCACGCCCAATAAGAACACTATCACGACTATGGTACACGTGAGGTTTGGGATTGGACATCGTAGGCAGCATGTTCGTACAAGGTCCAGGAACCGGAAAAGAGGAGGAAATTAGTGTTGTTAAAAGGAGAACTGTAAAAGATAAGGAAAGATAAGGTAATAAGAATTGTTAAAAAGGGGGGTACAATAGAGTGGTAGTAAGGAGGTAGGGACCAAGCTACGCCCATGTACGGTTTAAGGAAACTGTGGAACGGGGTAATGATAGAAAAAGAGTACCAGATTGGTGGACAAAGCTAGGAACTAGCCACACCCAATGGGAACACTAATGTGAAATTAAGGTTTTGGATGGGGCACCTTAGGCAGCACTTCTTACAAGGCCCGTGAACTGTTAAGATTTAAATAGGGGTAACACAGGGGGCAAGGAACCAGCCACGATCAACAGGGTCATGATGGCACAATTGAGGTTTGGGATGGGACTCCGTAAGCACCATGTTTTCCACGGTCAACAGAAACTGTTTATGATATCTAGATATGTTAGGATGATACCGTATTGTATAAGAGTTAATGCATCAAGTACCTTTAACAACTCATCATTGTGACCCAGAATCGACTAAAATATGAAACATGAAGCGAACCGAAGTCCTATACAGATCAAAACATGTAGCCCAATATATTTATTAAATTAAAGGCAATATTTATGAGAGATGTTATGGCACATCCTTCAGAATATTTTGGCTACCATAAATGTGTAGTCTTTGCTAAATATACATTGGTTTTGATTTGATGATTGAACTAAATTTGATCTTTGCGTTGCTGGGTTTGGAAAATAAAAATTCGAGAGCCTCTAATTCTGAAATTAGCAGACGCGAGACATATACAACAACATAAAAATTCAAACTTAGCCTATGGAGTTATTTATGATATAACATGGACGAGGAGAATTCTGCTTTAAACATGAAAGATGGCTACATGTACGTCTCAAGAACTAATTATAAAGATGTTTCGGCTTTTCCTCATGAACTTCACTGCATTTGGAAGTCCATCATAATAAACATCGAAAGAACAATGCACGACTGTGTGTAATGAGTTCGTGTTGAAGATACAAAACTCTATCTCAATTTGTTGACAAACACGACATGACTCATGAAATTCATACAAACTCGAAACAAAAGAAGAGCAAACATCCTTTATTTATAGCTCGATGGTCATTGTCAAATCAAAGTATCAAACCAAAAACCGAATTCTATTGGTGAGGGATGATTGGAGTTTTATATGATACCCCAAATATTTTCCACTAAAAACAAATATTGACCAACAATCACTTGTGTGACTAAGTAAACATGTTATATGGAGCAGAATGAGAAATTATTTTTTTAAACTCCATTCTCTACAGCACATTCATAATTAATCTTTCACTTTTATTGCCAATCAAATAATAATAACACAAGTTTGTGTATATGAACCCTGTTTGTTGATTCGGATTATATTTTAAAACAATGCTTCAATTCTTGCATTCCTCTACTTTTTATTGTTATTTATGTCTTATTTGTACTTGTAATTTTATATGTATGTATTTTTTTTTATCTTGTACGTGTTCGTATTTGTTATGCATTTTACGAGTGAAAATAAATATATTGAATTGCATTGAATTGAAGTTGAGAAAAATTCAAATAAATTGAAAACTATACATCGAGTAGCATCTAAATATGGCTCATTAGAGTTAGATTACTTTAAACAAACTCTAACCAAGTGGTTATTCTCTCAGCCAATTATTGTAAGCAAATTCATTAGTACATGTACAATGTTATCCCCCAAAACCGGTTTTTCTAGCCGTTTCAACCAATAGTTCAAGATGTGCATACATGTATATCTACGCACGACTCGGCGAACGACTGGCAGCTCTTTCTCGCACTCTATAATAACCCCTGGTACTGAATCACAAAGGAGAAAGGGTCACCAGTCGTCTGTAGAGTAGTGCGTCGATGTACAAACAGCTTTTCATAAGCACATCGCAGGAAAAGAAAACTGACGGAAAACAGTCCGAGTGTCAAATCAGACTATTATCAGATGTTCACTGGCCAAACGCCGGATTAACATAGAATAGGTACCTTTTTTTTGGGGGGGGGGGGGTGAGAGTACAGTATATTGTATGGCTTTTCTTGATTAAACTACTTGCGCGTGCATGTTATCTAACACTTTGCTCAGAGGATCGTTTTCATCTTTTACAGATGTGACGGTCTAATTTCAGGAAATGCAATAACTATAAATGTGCAGACAATCATAAACCCCAAAAATTTGTGTTCCCGCGTTTTGTTAATCGAGGCGGAAGAACGCGGGAAAAACGTAATCTCGAATTGTGTTTCACGTTTTGAAAGGGATGCCCAAAGCACATGCGTTAATCATTTAATAATGCCTTAAAGAAAGAAACGAATTTCCTTCGTATTATTCGATGACTATATTTAGAAGGGAGGTAATTCCATAACAGACAATTTGACCAAAAGTATATCAGTATGAAAATAAAAAGTCCAAAAATATCTGCTGATTTTAATACACTCAATAATATCAAGTACGTCTGCTCTTGACTAACATGTAGACCCCCCCCCCCCAAAAAAAAAATGAGATCGAATTTATTTCCAAAATAATAAATAAAAACATATAAAGAGTAATTTTGCCTGGACACATATACCTAACCATTAACAGGATCATCATGCTACACGCACGTATAAATTCCCTCCGTTAAAGGAGGACTCCGGACCAAGAATTTCTTGCTCTGATTCAAAGCGCAAAAATCAGACAAACAGATGAAAAAAAGTTTGAGCGAAAACGGACAACAAATAAAAAAGTTATGAATATTTGAAAAATATCTTAAGATTTTCAAAATAGTTATATTTTTGGCCAATTTNGCACATGCGTTAATCATTTAATAATGCCTTAAAGAAAGAAACGAATTTCCTTCGTATTATTCGATGACTATATTTAGAAGGGAGGTAATTCCATAACAGACAATTTGACCAAAAGTATGAAAATAAAGTGTCCAAAAATATCCGCTGATTTACACAAAAATAATATCAAGCAAGTCCGCTTTTGATTAACATGATGAAAAAAAAATGGGATCAAATTTATTTCCAAAATAAGAATAAAACACAAGAGTTCTTTTGAGCAACTCAGTGATATTTTCATCAGACCACACATGTACACATACATCTAAATTCCCTCCAAAAGTAAGATTAGAAATTACCAACAGTACGAAACACACGAAACACAAAGATATGCCTACCACGATGAAATTATTTATTGTTTAGTAAAATAACTCCTCATTTATTATGACGCATGCATGTACTTGTATGCATTTTTTATCATACTGTGCATGCTGATTGTATGAAAATAATCTCTGGTATTTCTCCAGCATGGACACTGCGTTTGTTGTATAAATAATCGTCCTAATCTAAAGAGGTATGCATATGAATAAAGAAAATAAGCTAGGCATACTAAAGAAGATACAAAATAGATAATCTGACTGTCCTTTCAAACACTACATGTAGGCCTCATCTAGATACGATACATGTGTTGTGGGTGGTATATACGGGCATTTTCAAAAGTAAAACATGAGTTGTAAAAAATAGGGGAGGCCCCCCCCCCCCGAGAAAATATGAAGGGGACGAAAATACATACACCACAAACAACAATAACAAAACAATCAAATAACCCAATAAAGCAACACAAAATAAGTAAAAAAAAAACAAATACAGACAAAGTCAAACGACAATTACACCACACATCATTGCGTTCTATCTTTACGACCTCATACATTGTGAGCTCATCACTTTCTATAAATTCGCAAACGTGTCTTTCTTTACACTAATTTGGAATATTTCTAAGCAACCAAACATTGTTATAAATTATTTTTAGTTTTCAATAATTCGCAGTATCGTGTGCATATCTCCACAAATAACCGACACTCCCTGATGATGGCATTCTTCTTTTGGAAAAGATTCTAATCTTGCATAACCCACACAGACTGATCTTCCTTTAGGATGGTCTACTTTCAATTTCGGAGATAGAATTGCCCCAAAACATCCAGGAAAGATATATGTCACCATGGAAACTAAGATGAGCTTATATCAACGTTTGGCCACACAGACAACATGCACTGATATCAAATTTTATATATCGGTTGTTATGATCGGGCAATTGCTGTTTACGTATTCATAGACATAACATTGAAGTGTCATGTCTGTTACGCTAACAGTGTGAGCATGATCTCTTGGCAATTGTTAAAGTAAAATAATTGAATTCAAATACATAAAACATAGGCCTACGTATCAAATACTCAGATCTATCTCTTGATTTAAATATCTCAAAGTTTGTTTTTAACTTGCCCGTGATATTGTGACTTCGGGGCTAGTCCTGTAGTGCGATTATGGTTGTGCATTGCAATGTCCAACGTTTACAGAGTTACCGTTATGCTGTCACATTTGCTGAACTACAAATGGCTGAATCTAAAGACTAGAAGTCATGGGCAAATTCATAACAATAAAAAAAAACATCGAAGAAATCTTGAGTGAAGACAAAGTCTGCGAGGTCAATGGGTCATATTTACGAGTTTGAATGGCAACCTCTGGCTTTTGACAGAGTGAACAGAGTGAAAGAAGAAATATTAGAGATGCATGCTGAGATAAATATGCTTCCAGTTACGATTTGGGTCATTGTTCACATACATATACCCTGCTGTTTTCTGTACTACGATTTCAGAGTTGTGTTTATATGCGATACGCCATTGTTGAAACCTCAATGACTCACTTCGTAAAATGCGAAAAGAAATTATGAAATGAATAATTCAAGAATTGAAGCCATAGAAATTATGAAAATATGAAATAAACTCCTCCCCTTAGAAAACCTATTCACAAAGGGGGTTATTTAGCGTAAATATTCCCATATAATATTTGCAAGAGCCCGATCAGATTCTGAGTACAAGGTTCGAGTTTTTTTCATAAAAGAGTTGTGAACTAGAAATAAAACGTTCGATTGAAAGGTTTTCAATTACAAGTACATAAGTCGTGGTCTGGATGTATACTCTGCCACTTTACAAACAACTATAAAGGGCCTGAAACATAAAAGATGCAATTACAATTACGATACATGTAAGTAGTAATCCTAAGTCTATGGCAAAATATGTACCATATGAATACGATTAATATTGAATTCATCGTATCTCTTATATGTTACAGGCCCGTGGTCTCCATGGAAATGTATATTTATATACATGTCATTTATTCGGATATAAGAATATAAATGAACAATTCGTACTCTGTCTCTTGGCAAACATCGGAGCGTGCAGTGCATAACGTTGAGAATCCTGAGTATTTGTTAATGATTGATTTTTATTCCATTACAAACATGAAGACATAATTTACAATTACATGTACATATACTCATGAAGCAGGACAAGGGTCAGAAATAACATCATTCATAATCGAGATATGAGTTATATTTCACTACATATATGTTCAAAACGGGGTATGTTGTTGATAATAAACTCAATGAAGTTTTCAAATAAGTTATTTTGGAATGAACCAATTATGGAAATTGCATTCACTAATTAAAAAATAAGACTTTGTGTATGGGGATGTTGCAATCAATTTTTTTAGGAATGTTTGTTGATAGAAACCCAAAACTAATGAGACGTGTTAGTTGTCCTGTGATGTTATAACTAATTTCGTAAACATACACCTTTATATTTATGCATGTAAAGCAATTTCGGAACACATCAGCTCGTTTTTCTACTAATCTATATAATACCTTTTATTCATTTTTACAAAAATAATTCTTTGTAAATATTCAAACCCCTGATCCTGCTTGACACACTTAAAATTCTCAGAGTGCTACGAACATAGTTATGTAACGTTAACTAGTACATTATATAACACAGTATAACCCCTATTGAAATTTGTATGTAAGATTTTCAGATATAGAAGTATATCTAATGCGCAATAAAATTACAAAAAAAACAAAGAAAAGTTATCTTGCAGTCGATCCTAATTTTCTTGCAATGTTAAACATCGAATACCTCGTAGGTGAGGTAACACACGATTATACCGTCTCAGAAAGTATAGTTTTTCTGTCACCTCCTTTCTTCTAAAGATAGCCACACAGGCTATCCCCAGATACACCGCCTTTCTTTTCCGACGGAAACTGAGCAACTACACAAGTGAATACGATGGAATTTGATATAAGGTGCCCCTAAAAGTTATTTTCATCATGATTTCTAATCAAATAATCTCGAAATCTTGTCCAAAAACAGCCCGCCTGTCTTCAAGTGAAAATATAATAATTCTCCCGGGTAAAGGCCGACACACACCTTTGCGTTTTTAGCCTGCGTCGGCCCAGCGTTTAAGAAAATTAAAAACCTCCCTGGACGTAGAAAGACGCAGGTCATGCGGTGGACTGACGTTCGACTCACACCTTTGCGTTTTATCCTACGTCGGCCCAGCGTTTTTTTTTTTGACAATTGAAAACGCTCCCAGGACACACAAAGACGCAGGTTATATCGGTGGATTGACGTTTGAGGTTTTGGCGCTCCTTGAGCATGTTGAGCGTGTACGTCAGTCCACCGTCTGATCAGCGTGTACTGTGGCGCTAGGGGAGCGCTTTTAATTTTCCAAAACGTTCGGTTAACACAGGCTAGCGCTAAAAACGCAAAGGTGTGAGTCGGCCCCAACAATGCAAAGTCTGGGCTCACGAGAAATGTACATTTCCCGGGTTAGTTAAAACATTTGGCGCGGTTCATCCTCCCATATTTTCCGCTGCGATTGATAACATCAGGTATTGACAAATTTAATCTACATTTCGATGATTCTTGTATGTTGTACATGCAGGAAGGGGGACAACCCTTGCCAACCCTTTATTACAGTACTAGTGTACAGATGTTATTTTTGATAGAAGCCGATATTCATACATTTACACTGCTAAAATATTGGATATTCGCATTACCTAAAATACCAACCAAACAAATGCTTTTCAAAGGATTACCAACTTCTGTTTATAATTATTTCTATACAGTATAAAGTTGGGCAATGTCCATCCAACAAAAACAAAATATCGTTATCCATTGCAGGCACCATAATTTTAAAAAGAGTGTATGGGCGAAGGGATGCTGAATAAATACTCCCATATAGGCTTGCACATATTAATTTAAAACAAATAAGCGGTGGGCTTGCACCCCCCCCCCCCCCCCGGTTCCGCGTTCCCAGCATTGGATATATTTTAACAAGCAGTTGTGCTACACGATTACTTGAAGAGTGAACACACTATCAAAAATATTCTTAACAGCTTTTTGTCTACATCTATGATTTTTACTTCTCTCTGGATATTTTTCTTGAATTCAGCAGAAAAGCCAAAAAGGAGGCACCAAGGGGCACATGGCTTCTTGTCATAATTTGTCATTCCTTTAATTAGCCAAACCTGTTGATTGCATCAACATTTTCGTTAAAAAAACATTTCCAGGCCTCAAAACGCACTGTATTGCTCCAAGCTCAGTCACACCTTTACGGTATAATAGCCATCATATAAGTCCGGCATAAATTGTATTTATTTTATGGTCCCCAAGTAATCTTTTTGTACGAAAAGGTGCAAATGTATTAAAAGAAATGTTTCCAGGCCTCAAACGCACTGCTCTACTCTTGGCTGAGTCATACATTTGCGGTAATAGCCAGCATAATTATGCCCGGCGCAAACTCAATTTATCTTATATGGTCTCAAATAATCCCCAGTTTGTAGAAAAGGTGCAAATGTATTAAAAGAAATGTTTCCAGGCCTAAAAACGCACTGCTCTACTCTTGACTGAGTCATACATTTGCGGTAATAGCCAGCATAATTATGTCCGGCGCGAACTCAATTTATCTTATAAATAATCTTATCTTATAATAAATAAATAATCCCCAGTTTGTAGAAAAGGTGCAATCATACGAGGGAAGACACTTGGCCAGCGCTCAACTAGTTCGGCTTGCGCTTTGTGTATCTGTCAGCGTCAGCTATGTGTCTCCACTGTGTATGTGGATCGTGAAATAAATCCAATGTACACTCCCAGAGAAAAAGGAGTTCTTTAAGGGTTTCAGAATAGTCCTGTATTATAGTCCATAACATCATGGAGCTTAAAAAATATCAATGCTTTAGTAGCCACTTTGGAGAATTATCAGAGGCCGATTGATCGAAATGCTCTTTTTAAGTTAGCTTAGATCCGTTTCTTGCTCAGACGCGTTAACTTTGTGTACCATCTTCTTAGCATAGACGGATCAACATTTGCCTCTATGCTAAAAGGTTGACGTAAGAAGTGAAGAGGTCTTACCAAAAAAAGAGGATATACAAGATCATTTCGTGTTATTGCCCCCAGGCTTTTCATAAAAGCATTCAAGGTTCTCGAGTTTCTTTTTTTATCTCCTGGCTTTCTCGAGGTTTCCAAATACTGGACGAAAATTATTCAATTTGCATCAATTTTTTTTCTAGGAGTGCACACTTCGGAAAACAATCAGTGATATTGTAAATGTGAGACTGGCCCTTTACTGAATATTGTCATCACCACATCGGAAATGTATGACACAATCAAAGAGGAGCTTCCGAAAGATTTATAAATGACGTCACAAAGCCTCCCAGATCAAGAAATCAAGCTGCAAATCATCATCACAATTATCCTATTAAAATGTTGATTTGGATCGAGATATAGCGGTTGATTTAAAGGGGAAGTCCACCCAGGTACTTCAAAAATTAAGAAGGCTATCATTGGTCATTACTGTCATTGATATTAACAAAAATTTAAAGATGACGTCACAAAGCCTTCCAGATCAGGAAATCAAGCTGCAAATCATCATCACAATTATCGAGATATAGCGGTTTGTTTATAGGGGAAGACCAGCCAGGCACTTCCGTAAATAAAAAGGCTAATCATTAAAATGTCATTGCTATTTAAAAGGGTATGGTCAAAAATGACTGTGGGATCAGGAGATTATAAAAATTTACATTTTCTATTATACACGTATCACCTACAAAATCAGCAACATGGATGACATCATTATGATCAGTTCTAATCAATGTTCTACATGAAATTTCACATTTTCTCAATTTTCTAAAATATAACAAATTGTCTGTACCATTGGACAAGGTATGTCCAAGGAGCTTTGAAGTATGGTATGTCGAGGATGATTGCCATTTATATCACATAGGTCTACATTTTCCAAAGGTAAAGAAGTATGTACGTCCTGAGAAAATTTATAAATTGTAAAATTCCTTCTGCCTACGATGGGAGCGGCTGCAGGAAAGCGATGTAATTTACTTATATCTCTCAACCAATTTTGATAATTTCTGTTTCGATATGATACTCTAATTATTCTCCTTTTGAAATTGTAAAATATACGTGAGGGGGGGGGGGGGGG
>BQKZ01007523.1:16837-27011 GCA_036244855.1 Temnopleurus reevesii | reverse complement strand
GGAAGGGGAAAGGGGGGGGGGGGGGTTCGTGGAGAGAAGAAGGGAGAGATTAGAGGGGTTAGATAGAAAGAAAATAATGGGATGGGTGGGGATGGGACATGGGATGGGAGTAGGTGAGAGGAAGGAAGGTAGGGTTTGGCAGGGTGAGGATTGGGAGTGAAAACCAGAAGGGGAAACAGAGAGAGAGAGAGATAGGAAGATAGCATCATGTAAGAAGGAAGGAGAGTGAAAGAAAGAAAGAGAAGGGAGATAAGACTGAGAGGAGAGGAGAATGATGAAGATGAGTAAGGCTAAGAGATGGGGAGAAGAAAAAAGGAAGGGGGTTCCTAAATCAAGTTGGAGAAAGTGGATGGTAGGAGGAGTGAGGTTGGGGTTGCGAGAGGAAGAAAGGATGCACAAAAATTTAGTGAAGGAGGAAAAGATAGAGGGAGAGAAATATGATGATAGTTGCTATTAAATGACAAATGGGGTAGGAGTGAGGGAGGGAGAAAGGGAGGAGTGTGAGAAGGAGGGTGGTGCAGGGAGGGAGTGCGAGAGAAGGGGACACATAGAACGAAGGGGAGAGTAGGGAGGATTGGCGAGTGATACGAGAGGAGAGAGAGAGGGGGGGGATGGGCCATATGGTATATGGGAGGGTGAGTGAAGGAGGAGGGTGATGTAGAGAAATCTGGCAAACATCATAATACAACTGATGAAATAATGAGCTAATGAAGTGGCAAACATGGGAGACGGCATTTGGGGTAGGTCTTGGAGAGTGTGAGAGAGATTTAGAAAGAGAGAGAGAGAGAGAGATTGTGATTAGTGGTTTTTTGGGGTTGGGGTTAAGGATAGTCTTTTGGTTGGGAGTGGTGTTGTAGAGAAACCTGTGAAATAGTGAGCTAATGAAGTGGCATGCATGGGAGACAACATTTAAAAACTTGGCATCATTTCAAGAACATACCCTGGGGAAACTATGGAATGGTCTTTCCGAGCTCCATTGTCTGTGAATCCTTGCCAAATTCATCCAAATTATATTGATAAAAAAAGACTCCATATACTTCAGATCATCCATTAAAAAAAAGAATAATAATCTCTCACTGCTTGAATTGACCAGAAATATGAATAGAAATGTTTTTAGAATGGATGATTGAAAGTAATATAGTATGAGTACACAACAAGTAAACATTGATTTGCTAAATTGATTTAGGGATTCCAGCAATTTTGTTTCCGCTAGTTGCCTAATTGACTACTCTGTGCCTTTCGGAAGCATATTATAAAAATGTTCATTGGACTATGACAATAAGTGTGTATTATCAGGCAAGCGAGTCCTTGCCAAAGTCAGTCAGATAATATTGGTAAAAAGACTCCACACGTTTTAAATCTGTCATTAAAATAACATCTATTGATGCTTAAATTGACCGAAAAAATAAAGAAATGCTTTGAGAATCATGTCTTGTAAGCAATATGGCATGTGTACACAATAAGTAAACATTGAATTGCTATATTGATATGGGGGTTTCAAGCAAGTTTGTGTTTGCTTGCAGATTATTTAGAGCTTTGTGACACAGCGGAAGCAACATTACACAATGTTTATTAGACTCTGACTATTAGTATTCACTTCAGGTTCTTCATTATTCTATGGTAAACAAATGAAATCTTACAAACATTTGTAATCGATTCTACTCTCCATGAGAAAACACTGATTCACAATTACTCACAAGTAGGCTATTTGTTTTGGGAATTGAAGTCACCAAAGTTTGTTTAACAGTGCAAATACATTTTGCATGCTTCTTTGGATTACAGATTTTTGTCGTTATTCTGTTGAGAATGCCATAATTCCAGGATGAATAAAAAAAAAAAAACATAAGATTAAGAGTGGAAAGCACTAAGACCAGTAAAATTTGTATTCACACAGCAATTTTAGAGAATTACTTATTCCTTCATTTTCTTTAGAGAACGAAAATTCTGATTATGTCAGTAACAAATGATGAAATATTACTGTCATGCACATTGTAGGTATCAAAATAATTTGCTATATAGTAACAAGGAATTATTGTACAATGGGCTTAAATGCATGTGAACTTACATTTTTTCTCAGGGTTAAGCTCCAGAATGATAAAACAGACCAATTTTCATTATCATTTTTGGCACTCCCAGTCAAAACAACTGTCCCAAACAGATGAGAATTTCTCCATCACCAAGCCACAATTTCCCACTTTGTTGATAATTTTGAAGAAATGTGTTTTTGTTTCAAGAAGTTGTGCGTGCTATCCTTTTTATTCATCTAACTCTACTTTATTTGAGATCAAGAGTCAGGATATCGCAGAGATGCCAACCGTTCCAGAAAAGCATGAGGTGTATTTTTAAAAAAAATCAAGGATTTGTCACAAGTGAATGGCTGGGATTATGGTAATTGCTGCCATGTTTCCCCTCACTTTTGTTCAGCTGTCATATTATTCACATTCTTATTTTAAAGACATTAATATTTTGTAATTAAAACATAATGGAATCGAGCCGCCTGACCTATGTTGTTAGATTCAGATTAATGAAAAGCAACAAAGAATGCAAAAAAAAGAAGTAAATTATATCAAGAGAATCATGAAATTATTGGTGATATTTTTAATTTTCCTGTTTTAAGCAATAAATGTTGATTTTGAAGCCTAATACACCATCAACGATAATAATAATAATGAACGGCTTTTATATAGCGCTTATCAACTCTTTAAGAAGAATTCTCTAAGCGCTCTACAATTGCAGCATTATTACCCTGGCTTTAGCCCGGCAGCCACTTCATTAGCGCACTTGGCGTTTCAAAGAATGAATATTCCTACCAGGTACCCATTCACCTCATCTGGGTTGAGTGCAGCACGATTTAGTTACCATTTAGAATCTGGCAGTTGAGAGTTTTTCAAACGAAACAATGTTGAGCAATCGTGTTTATTACGGAACGGTTGGCTTCTCGGACATTTCTAGTATTTACTTGGAAGGATCTAGTGTTTACGGAGAGCTTGGGGATGTTAGCATTATGTCTGCATGCAAATGCTACATACACAATTGCTGCAAAGCTATTGTGTTAAAAAAAGAGGCTCATATTATCCCCTTTCTCATGAAAAGACAGAAATGAAGCTGAGGGTATTCTGCAGCATAATCGCGGGGAATAATTTTCCTGGTATTGCATCGCATTTTGCTTTGCAGTTTTCCAGGATTGCTAGACAAAAGGTGTTTTGTTCAGCAACTTTTTCACATAGAACTGTATAGTTCAGTGTTGAAAATGATTCTCCAATGACTAATGGGGTGTTGCTCAAAATCAACTGCAAGTCAACTGCAATATTGCACGTTGTTACGCGCATTTTAATTCGCGCACGGTATGCGCATTTTACAAGACGTGCATGAAACAATGATTTTGATTGGCGCATTCCAATGAACTGCAACTTGCGATCAATTGCAACTTTTGAGCAACACCCCCTAAGACTGCAACTCAAGTGTGGAGAGGAAAATTATTCTCTACCATTGAACACATAATTTCTTTGAGGTTGAGGGGGGGGGGGGATGAGGGTGAGGGTTGCGATATTCTGTAAAATATTTGAAATATTATTCTCATATTTGAAACTATTTTGTAGTGTGAATTTTTGGTTAGCCACTTCCTCATCTATTCACCTGTTAGTATTATTTTAGGAGCCGTTTGAAAAAGTGTTTGTTTCATCTGAGAAGTTAAGGCATATTTATTTGAATTGTTTATATTAAAAATGGGCTGATAACAAGTTGATGCATGCTATAGATACCTGATGTTCAACAGCAAAATTGCTTATTTTTGCAGTATTTCATCAAATAAATCAATTAATGAGAGGGTGTAGGTTGTATAAATAAGTTTTGCCATAGAAAATATCTATCCCACCCCTCCCCCCCCCCCCCAAAAAAAAACTATGAATCCAAAATAGGGTAAACAACAACAAATATCTCTGATCCCCACAACAACAACAACAATAACAACATCAATAATGATAAAATAAAACTTTAACTCAGGGAAAACCTGTGACAACTTTGGCTAGGATGACAAAAGTTTTATGAAATAGTAAGCTTTATTTGGTTTAGTAGACTTCTCAATAATGAAACCATGAGGAAAACTGACAACAATTTCTGGCAAAGAGAAATAAGGTTTGTAAGACAAGACTATTTGGTTAACATCCCCCTTCAGAAAGCTGAGGACACACTCACAATCACCATTACATGCAAGCATGGATATCCTTGTTGTATACACACAAAAGGGGGATAGCTTACTGGCTTATGATTGGCTGGAAACTTCCTGGCATCCACCATAAACTTCTTTGATTGGTTACTGCAGTCAGAAGCTGTCGGTCATTGAGCTAATCCCATAATTACACTTTCCAAATAGATGTGTAATTCAGGCCCTGTTACAGTTTACAGAGCACTTTAGATATGATGTATGAGCTTTGTATAGATTCAGCTCAGTTTCATTAAAATCAATGAAGTTATTGAATTATGTGTGAAGCAGATTTACCCCATACATATTGCCTAGGGCATATTGCAACATTCTTTTTCAGGCGGGAAAATATAGAAAGAGATGAAAAATGATGAGGCCTACCTTTCGCAGTAGAACGAAATAAGCTAGATAGATGGTGTAATTTTTAAGGTGTCCATTATTCAGAGTTGAATATTGAAATATTTTTAAGTAAATTGTTTTGATTATTTTCACCATTTGCACCATTTAAAATCCAACAAGCAATTAATCTTCTTAATCTGTTGAAGTAGTCATCCATCAGCAAATGCCATTGAACTTTGAAACATATAGACCAGGCAATATATCTCAAGAATAATTGGGATTAATTTCAACAACGTCGGAGAAGAGGCCATCGTATCTCCATCACACAAAATAAATGAATAAAAGCCCCTTTCGATCAAAACATACCTGCATGAAACATGGCTCATATTCAATTTACGATCGAATCCTTTGGGAAGTAAGTGATAGGATTAAATTCAAGGCAATTTTATATTCGATCATTTATATTTTGACTTTCAATTTCATGTGCCAGACATATCTTACTCAAAAGTCTTGAGAAACTAATGGATATAGTTCAAAGATCACAACGTTGACATCCATGGTATTAATGTTATAGCACATGTATTCATGATGTTTAAACCTGTTATCTTTCTGACCTTAATTCTAAGTTAAATGGTGCACAAAATATTGTGAATGATTAGTGTAGATATATTTACAGGCACATAATCATTTACAAGCATTTCCTTGTAATATTGAAACAAAAAGCTGCCAAGGAGTGGCATTTGATTAAAAAATCCCCCCCCCCCAAATCAGTCATGAAATAGGGTAATGGTGGAGTGTAGACGTATTTATAGGCTAACAATAACTAACCTTCTTTGATCTGGGATTAAAGATTTAAAGAATTATAATAAGGAGTTCTGAGAGTGAATCTAATTCAGGTAGAAAATTGGCAAATTCATTCACCCATGATCTATTCTGGATTAAAATTTATGCTCAAGAAAATATCATACAGATTTTTGCACATCTGTGTACATCTGTATACTTATACTTGAGAAACACATTCAATGCAAAAACGTTGGTGTTAAATTTAACACCAGTCATAGTCTATATAAGACCACACTAGTAAAATGTTAAAAGAACACTGTTTGGAATAAATTACATTTATATGAAGACTCACCAGTTTTGTTTATTAAAGCCTCTTGACAATACCAGTCAGTGTTTAAATATAGTTATTTGATTCCAAACGGCTGTTATTCCTTCATCTTTCGGGTGTGGCCCTGTATAGATTCTGGCTGGTGTCAAATCTAACACCAGTGTTTATGCATTGTGAATATGCCTGGCAGAAGTTTCTCTCTTGTACTTAAAGATGAACTTGGATGAATATATGAAGATAACAATGAAAATAAAAGTGAAGGGAAAAAATCTCCAAAATGCACTTCAGAAGTCATTGGCTTCCTGTTTCTCCCCTTTTCCTGTAAAGGTCAGCCGTTTATTGACCTCTTGTGATATAGGGGTCAGGAGTGTCAAATCCCACAAGAGTATTTAACAAATATGATCAGGAATATCTTGAATATCATAGCAACTATATATACACACATGTACATACATGTATTTATGGAATGTCTATATATTTATGGTCCAGAATCGAATATTCATTTTGAATTATTTAATTGGCTATACAAATACATTCCATGAGTTATTTCCTTCATCTGTCAATAGGTGAACTATAATATTCTAATTGAAGAAAGTTAATCAGTTGTCTCACGATGTGCAAACGTAGAACGTTAGTATAGTGACGTTTCGGCTGCTATATACTGCTAGCCTTTATCAAACTATATGAAGACAGGCTACGCTGCGCGCGCCTTATATTGCCTCGGGAGCGGCCCGGGGCGATCGGGTGTGTGTTCCTAGTGCTGTGATTGGTTGCTCTTGCACCTTTCTTCAATCATTTAATTTACGGGGAAAAGTTATGTCCTCCAAAGTTACTGCATGCTGGGTTCAAACTTGACACAAATATTGAATTTCATATTTTGACCCCAAATTGCAGGAAATACTTCACTAATAACCTTCTCTTAGAGGCATTAATCTGCAACTCATTTTCTCCCTTACATTGTTTTCTTTTCCTTCATTGATCTTCTACCGCCTGAAGATATGTTTAAGAAAGTCGTTACAATAACTGACCTCAGATTTAATGACTTTGGACAGCAAAGAAAATGGAATTGCTGACCAAAGTTTGGAGTGACGCCTGGTTCCTTATTTCTCCCCAGATTGAAATCATTGTGATCATTTTCCCCCTTTTTTCATTTAAAGGACATCCCAGTAATAACACCTCATATATCTTACAGAAACCAATTTTCCATAAATATTTGCAAGATAAACACCATAGCAAATAATTGCCAAATTCCATTAATACTGTATATTTTTGAAAGCAGAGAAACAAACATTCTCTTGGCAGATGTCTTTGAACCGATTGAAATTGGTACACTTGTACTTCATGCATTAGTCTGGTATTTTTCGAGGTTTTTTTTACTCAGGTATTTGTTTATTTAGGAAGCATTTTACTTTCAAAGCAGGGATCTACAAAAAAGGAATTTTGCTTCTGTTTTATGTGGTGTTATTATATAAAATGCAAAAAACCTGCTTAAAATGTTGCAACGTTTGCGAGTTTTTTTCATTCTCTATATGTTATGTCAGATGGGACACCTCATAAATGACAATTACATTGAATGGAATTCATATAAAGTACTGTAGCTGTTTGTTCAGTGCTTCTGAAAGCAAGATTAAAAAAGTCAAGATTGCTATGGACAGTTTGAGGACTTGTTCAACTTGGGGTAAGGGATGTATTCCCCTATCTCATGATTGAACTAGTAAAAAGGGGGAGGGCTTCTTCACTGCCATAGGGTGAGGGCAGATACCAATGGTCATCAATAGCTTGATCTTAGGCAAAACAAAACATAATGTAGTAATAGCTGAACAAGAAAGATAAAAAAAAGCTTTTTCCATTAACACTTGATTCATCCTACCCCACCCAGAACTTGTTGAACTTGAGGGTGGGTGGGGATTTTCCAGTAAAAAAAAAGGTGGGGGCAAGAAGCAGAAATTAATTGTTTCCCACCTCCCCCCCCCCCTTTCCTCAGACTCTTTCCAAGTGTAGTCTGCAGCTTTTAAAAAATACACAGCATCGGTTTTCAGGATGAGAATTTATGTTCTTTCTTAACCTTTCATTGTTCAGAATATCCCTCCATTTACTGCACTTTCTTTGTTAATAATAAGATGGAAATATCTTGGGCTTTTAATCAACCTTCGCTCTGTCAACCTACTTTCAAGTTTCCTACTATGGTTACTTGTTATTGTAGTGTAGTTACTAGTTATTGGTATAACATTTTTGAGCAGTTGCTGTACAATTACTATCACCTGAACTTATCTCTCAAAATTCTACTTTCATTGAATGACCAACCTGATTCGATTTGACATCTGAAATGACCCATTTAAATGACCAACAATGGCAAGAGTTCAAGAAATCAGGATTATGGAAGTAACCTGTGCCAAAAATAGAGTCTAAAAAAGACCCTTACATTTTCATAGAAATTAATACTGAGAATTGATGGTATGCTGTTTCATCATACCAAATTATCAAATGACATTCTTTCCTATTATTGATCTGATCGGGGGTTTCATTCCTGCCTCCAATGTTTAAAGGGGTACTATTATGAAAATACAAGTTGATCTCTATTGATGTATTATACCATTATCAATACCCTTTTCAGTGAAAGAGAGTCCAAATGTATTTCATATATTCAATAATATTTTTATTTCAATTTTATGTTGGCTTAGTAGGGAACGCCCCTAAAAATTTCTTTCAAATGTCAATCCTGTTGTGACATCACAAGAGTCAAGTTTGTTCACCGTTCTAGATCATGTTTCAGAGCTGGTTCTGTAAATAACAAAGGGAAGTATGTGGATCAATGAAAGGGAATTGGAATGCGAAATCACCTGAATTGAAATCCCTTTCATTGATCCACATATTTCCTTTTGTTATTTACAAAACCAGCTCTGAAACATGATCTAGTAAGGTGAACAAACTTGACTCTTGTGATGTCACAACAGGATTGACATTTGAAAGAAATTTTTAGGGGCGTTCCCTACTAAGCCAGCATAAAAATGAAAAAAAAAATTTTATAAAAAATATGAAACACATTTGGGCCCTCTTTCACTGAAAAGGGTATTGATAATGGTATAATACATCATTACAGATCAACTTGTATTTTCATAATACTGGAAATTTATATCAGAGCAATGCTTGTACAGTCAAACCAGCCTTTGCAGCCACCTGTCTATAGTGACCACATAATTTTTATATTGGTTCCCTCCAGATGAAAATGTTTGTTATAGAATCTGTCTATAGTGACCACCTGTCTATAGTGACCACCTGTCTATAGTGGTCACCTGAATTGGTTCCCTCCTGATGAAGATGTTTGTCATATAACACATATCGAGGTCACCTGTATACAATGGCCATTATCCTGATTCCCTTTGGGGGCCACTATAGACAGGTTCATTTAAATGTGAATAGTGTTCTAGGGATCAGTGTAAAGAAGGATGGTCTTTATGGACGGGTGGACTTTACATACAGGTGGTCACTGTAGACAGGTTTGACTGTACAATCAAACATGTCTATAAAGACAGGTTCATTTAAATGTGAATAGTGTTCTAGGGATCAATGTAAAGAAGGATGGTCTTTATGGATAGGTGGACTTTATATACAGGTGGTCACTGTAGACAGGTTTGACTGTACAATCAAACCTGTCTATAAAGACGGGTTCATTTAAGTGTGAATAGTGTTCTAGGGATCAGAGTCAAGAAAGATGGTCTTTATGGATAGGTGGACTTTACATACAGGTGGTCACTGTAGACAGGTTTGACTGTACAATCAAACATGTCTATAAAGACAGGTTCATTTAGATGTGAATAGTGTTCTAGGGATCAATGTAAAGAAGGATGGTCTTTATGGATAGGTGGACTTTACATACAGGTGGTCACTGTAGACAGGTTTGACTGTACAATCAAACATACTATAAAGATGGGTTCATTTAAATGTGAATAGTGTTCTAGGGATCAATGTAAAGAAGGATGGTCTTTATGGATAGGTGGACTTTATATAGAGGTGGTCACTGTAGACAGGTTTGCCTGTACAGTCAAACCTGTCTATAAAGACAGGTTCATTTAAATGTGAATAGTGTTCTAGGGATCAATGTAAAGAAAGATGGTCTTTATGGACAGGTGGACTTTACATACAAGAGGTCACTGAGCAGATTCGACTGTATTATCTTAATTTTTGTCCTCTCTAATGGAAACATTTTTAATTTCAAGAGATCACACCTGAATTGTTGTTGTATGATGCATTTGAATAAGAAATAACTATCAGAAAAGATGACCTCTATGAAAGGTCTGCTATTGACCTTATTAGTGACGTTTATGTGGGAATAATGACTGTTTTCCCTAAGCAGCCATCACTATTCATTTAAGACCTTGATTCAGCATACTTCAGCAGGTCAAGTGCATGCAATATATGATGAAATTTGGCGACCAATTTGTTTGAGTGATGTTTAGGGACTTTGATGAGCAATATCAATAAAAATATGGGAGCTCCTATAAATTCTATTAATCATTATGGCT
>BQKZ01007523.1:0-16419 GCA_036244855.1 Temnopleurus reevesii | reverse complement strand
GCCCCTCCCCTCCCCCTCCGAAGAAATAGGGCCACCATGCTATGGTGTCATGTCACACTTCTAACAAACAGTCTTCAATATTTATTTTCAATTAAACTCTGAATTGCAAAGATGATCTATAAATTCTTCAAAACTTTCAACGCACAGATATGCAAGGTCATACAGGTATTATTCATCAGAGAAACATATAGGCTTATATTTATTTGTCCCAATATCTCAATAGCATCATTACAGTAAAGCAATATTTTGTCTGTAGGTGATGCAGGTATTTCATTAATAGTGCTTCGTTTGATTTCTTAAGTGTTTGTGACAATATTTAGGAAGAGGAGAAAGACATGGACAAAAGAAAAATATGTGGTTTCACAAAGATTGGAAGGGTTTCTTTATTCAGTAGGTAATGCAGATATTTCTTTAATAATGCTTCTTTTGATATTAAAGTGTTTATGATGGTATTTAGAAGAGAGAGAAGGACAAACACAATGAAATGCCTCATGGACCCCATTCACATTTTTTTTCTAAAGTGGTTTCCTCTAAACCATCTTCCAAAGCTTGTTTTGAAGGCCAGTTGTGGACCGTTCACATGATCAGGCCCATAAAATTTGCGATAGATGGTTTAGTTGCTGTATGACCAAGGAGATGGGACAGTGAACTGGAGTCACAAGTAAGCGCTTGCCTCAGATCTAGCAAGAAAGACAAAAATGCTGGCAAATATGTGCTTCCTAAAACGCTTCATCAGGACGGAGAACAATCACTGAACCCGTTGCTAGAATAGCCATTATTCGTTAGCAATAACGAAAGTCTTATTTTGATGGTAATTATATTTTCTCAGGTTTTCGCTGAACAAGTACCGCACATGAATAAGCACACAGATTAAGTGAAATTTGGTACCAGCGACCAGAATTTGCAAGAATTAAAACAACGATTTCTACAAGTGGGCATTATTGGGCCCGAATGGCCTTAAGGTATTTGATAGAACAATATCTTAATGAATAAATATAAAAAATACAACGTAATTTACATGGACTCTTTTTGCTACAGATTTAAGTGTGTTCCGATTACTTCCGAAGAAAGGACAAATATTTAAAATTTTGTATACAGAGTGAATGAGGAGTTGTCCGACATGACGTCATGGATTCCGTCGGTGTTGCCGATCATGGGGATGCCCATCAGCGGAAGAGATCATCATATCTCTGAGACTTTGAAAATATGTAACTTTTGAATGATTAGTCTGATTTTGCTAAAATTTTCACAGTTTGTTCATATGATTTTTCTTCATTAAATGAGAGCACTATAATTCCAGGGGTTGGTTCACCTTTAAGCTATTTTCAGGAGTTGGTGTATCATTTACACTTTCTGTAAAACCTGTTTTCGTTAAAGGGGAATTACACCCAGACAATAATGTACGGTCAGAAGATGAAGAAAAATCAGATGAACAAACTGTGAAAATTTGAGCAAAATCGGATAATCCGTTCAAAAGTTATGAATTTTCAAAGTTATCNAAATAGGGCCACCATGCTATGATGTCATGTCACATTCCTAACAAACACGGTCTACAATATTTATTTTCAATTAAACTCTTAATTGCAAAGATGATCTATAAATTCTTCAAAACTTTCAATGCACAGATATGCAAGGTCATACAGGTAGTATTCATCAGAGAAACCTATAGGCTTATATTTATTTGCCCAAATATCGCAATAGCATCATTAGAGTAAAGCAATATTTTGTCTGTAGATGATGCAGGTATTGTTTGATATTTTAAGTGTTTGTGACCATATTTAGGAAGAGGAGAAAGACATGGACAAAATAAAAATATGTGGTTTCACAACGATTGGAAGGGTTTCTTTATTCAGTAGGTAATGCAGATATTTCTTTAATAATGCTTCTTTTGATATTGAAGTGTTTATGATGGTACTTAGAAATAAGAGAAGGACAACCACAATTAAATACCTCATAAACCCCATTCACATTTTCTTTTAAAAAACGGTTTCCACCAAACTATCTTCCAAAGCTGGTTTAGAATGCCAGTTGTGGATGGGACCTTGCATCTACAGGTCCACAAAGGGTAAGTTAAAGGGGAATCAGCCTTTGCAATTATCATGCTCTCATTGAATGAAGAAAAATCAGATGAACAAACTGAAAATTTGAGCAAAATCGGACAACCCATTCAAGAGTTATGAATTTTCCAAGTCCCTGAGATATGACGATCCCTATCGCTGATGGGGATCCGTGCGATCGGCAAATTCGATGGAATCTGTGACGTCATGTCGGACAAATCCTCATTCACTTTGTACATAAAATTTGTTAAAATGGATTAATGTAAAATTTAGAGTAAGGTTGCGACATAATTCTTCTCAATATACATGCAGAATCAATAAAGGAATGCTATACTCAATCAGAAAACCAAAATTTTGTGGATTTGTCAAATATTTGAAATTTTGTAAACAGAGTAAATGAGGAGTTGTCCGACATGACGTCATGGATTCCATCGATATTGCCGATCATGCGGATGCCCATCAGGGGCAGGGATCGTCATATCTCTGTGACTTTGAAAATCTGTAACTTTTGAATGATTAGTTGGATGTTACTCAAATTTTAACAGCTTATTCATATGATTTTTCTTCATTCAACGGGAGCACTATATTTCCAGCTGTTGGTTTTCCTTTAAGCCACTTTCGTGACTTTGTGTACCAGTTACATCTCTCTTTAAAATAGTTTCTGTTAAACATGTTCTCGTTAAGATTAACAGGGTCTAATTTGTCCATGAAACCTTTAGGCTATGAAACCTATCATTCAATCGTTATAAGCTTGAGCTCTGTGTATATATCACATTGACATCATTAAAGTTAAACCAATAATCTTGTCTGCATGCAATAGAGATATTTCTTTAATAATGCTTCTTTTGATATTATAAGTGTTTGTGACAGTTTTTTAGAAGAGGAGAAAGACACGGACAAAAGAAAAATATGTGGTTTCACAAAGATTGGAAGGGTTTCTTTATTCAGTAGGTAATGCAGATATTTCTTTAATAATGCTTCTTTTGATATTTTAAGTGTTTGTGACATTCTTTAGAGGAGAAAGACATGGGCAAAAGAAAAATATGTGGTTTCTCAAAGATTGGAAGGTTTTTTTTATCCAGTTAGGTAATGTAGATATTTCTTTAATAATGCTTCTTTTGATATTTTAAGTGTTTGTGACAATCTTTAGAGGAGAAAGACATGGACAAAAGAAAAATGTGACCTCATATAGATTGAAATGGGTTTCTCTCCAAGGTTTTGAAGCAGACTATGATCTAATCAATTACTCCATTAAAGCATACAGATACCATACAGACTTCTAGAATAATGCTTCTTAAAGGTAGAAAACTACCGGTACATTTGCACACATTACGGTTATGCCTACAACTTGTTGTGTACCTCAGATATGCCAACATAATATTCTCTATCAAGTATTTTGGTCAAATGTAGTCCAGAATATTTAATTCAAATAAAAATCTATTGTATCATAATTCATCTTGACACCAACGGTATCGCGATACTCCTAGCGTAATACAGTACCACACACACAGACACGCACAACATAAGAGCACATACAGTGCGCACTTCAATACACTGCCACACCATGCGGAATACGCACTGAGAGAGACTCTTGCGCTATTGGTCAATGAGGGGTTAATGGTTGTTTTGAATTTTGAACGCACGGTTCATTAGTTCGAGACCCGAATAGAAGAATTATAAATGCGCCTATCATGACCAATCTTTGTGCTTATTTGATTGGTGCAAAGTTCTAACATTTAAGAGTACTCTTCAACATAACACAACAATCTTGGAAAGTCCAATTTTAGGCTGCAAAAGAAGTATTCTACCTTTAAGGTATTTTAAGTGTTTACGGTGATTCTATGAAGAAGAGAAGGACATAGACAAAACAAGTTATTCCAATATATGTGTGGTCTCATATAAATAGTTTTAAAATGGCCTCCCGATTNTGGTGATTCTATGAAGAAGAGAAGGACATAGACAAAACAAGTTATTCCAATATATGTGTGGTCTCATATAAATAGTTTTAAAATGGCCTCCCGATTCATCTAACCAACATTATATTAAAGAAATAGAAAGAATTGAAACCTATTGCTCGACTGAAAGTATGCTGATGATTTTTCAATAATGCTTTATGTGATTATTTAAGCCTTTTGGTGATTGTATGCATACAGAAGTTAAAAGAGGTTTTTTTTTCCATCAAAATTTTGAGGTCGTGTTTTAATAGAACAAAATATGCCAATCAAAGTAACTGTAGAATTTGTCAAAAGTAGCTCCTTGTTATAAGCATGCAGATGCAACGCGGCAAACTTGTCATGAATAAATAATGCTTCTTGTTATATTCAAGTGTTTGTGATGGTTTGATAATGTAGACAAGCACATTAAACATATCACTAATAAAGAAAATGAAGACCCTAATACCCTAAAGACCCTAAAAGCAAAGCTTGTGTTGGGGTCACTTTAACATAGAGCAAACAAGAGCTACAGCTAAAGATATCATCCAAAACGGAATGCTTGATGGATATATGAACAAGAATTTCTATATTATAAACAAAAAAAGTCATAAAATGAATTAAGATTCATGAAAATTAGTTTGATTCTGTGATAGGCTGGAGAATGGCTTTCCAATGAATCTCAAAGCCAACAACCTCTCTCAAAACGAGGTGAAGGATATAGGCTTAATTGTTCTTTTATAAACATATCAATCTTCTCTATACTTTTCATCAGATTATCAAATAAAACAGGTGAAGTTATTTCAGTAAACTTGCTTTCTCACCCCAGCATTCTCCCAAATGAGCTGTAAAATTATTTTATGATGCAAGTTTATTGTCACATTGTTACTTGCCTGCCATTAGGGGTGTTGGGGAGGGGCAATTGCCCCTCTTTTTTGCCTGACGGGCAATCCCCCTCTAAAAGATATTGCATCAACATTACTTTTTTGCAAAATTAGCTCATTGATTTAAGATACAGATACTTTTATTTCCTTTTTCCTCTTTCTGTTTTAATTTGATTTAATTTGTTAGGGATTTAGTTTAGAAACACCAGTATAAAGCGCCATATAAATGTTATAATTATTCTTTTTATTCTACTTTTTTCCGTGGGGGGGGGGGGGGCTGTTGGTGATGATGATGTTGCTGAAAGTAATTGTATGTTTTTTTCTTTCAGTTCTGAATATTTATCTGCTGGCATAATTTCTTATTTTTAGAACTGATTGATATATGCAGTACAATAATTCCAACATTATCCCCCCTAAAAAGAATGATGGTGGATCAACTGAGACCCCTTCCCCATAGATTTCCACATATGCTCATAATTTCCACACCCCTTCTTATCCAAAGGAGTACCCTTCTAGGTTTATCCCCATTTCGTCCAATGCCATCTCGTTCAATGACCGTTTCGTCCAAACGCGCTTCGTCTAACATTAGGTCGTCCAATTACCGTTTTGTCCAATATTCATTTCGTCCAATAGCCGCATTGTCCAATAACCAGTTACTCCAATATCCTGTTCATCCAATACCCATTTTGTTCATTAATGTTTGGTCCAATAATCAATTCGTCCAATAGCCATTTGGGCTAACATCACTTCGTCCAATCTGGACAATCTGATGATAGGACAAAGTGACACTAAACAAAGCGGTGATTGGACGAAGTAGGACTAGACCACATGATGATTGGACGAATAGGCAATTGGACAAAATGAGGATGGATCATATGGTTATTAGACGAAATGGCTATTGGACGAACGGGATATTGGACTAACCGGTTATTGGACAAAGCGGCTATTGGACGAAATGAATATTAGACAAAACGGTAATTGGACGACCTAATGTTAGACGAAGCGCGTTTGGACGAAACGGTTATTGGACGAGATGGGGATAAACCCTTATCCAAAGGGGTACCATTCTATAGGTCCCATGTGATAGCAATACTTGATATTTATTCTGAGAAGAGATATTGTTTCCACCTGATTGTAACTATAAATCAAGTTGTGTAATCCGGAAGTTTGTTCAGTACAGTGTACACGCTAAAGCTTGGAGAAACTCGACAAAATACAGTTTGATCAGGAAAGTTTGTTAAAAAAAACATTCAAAGGGGGTGTTGCTCAAAATCAACTGCAACTTTGAAAATTGTAACGCGCATTTTCATTCGAGCGCGGTATGCGCAGCTAAGAAGACTCGCATAAAACAATGGTTTTGATTGGCACGTTCCGATCAACTGCAACTTGCGATCAATTGCAACTTTTGAGCAACACCCCCAAAGTCTTGTAGGGGAATAGATTCCATAAGGATTATTCCTGCAGCAATATACACGATCCATGAAACCTAGAATGAGTATTAGTTCACCAAACATTCTTATAAATCTAGTACACAAAACAAATAGTTACATTTAAACACCTTTTCTTTTCAGATCTCACTTTGGTAACGTTTTTCAGATATCTAGGTATGGCATGCTATATATTTTTGTCATAAAATAATTGTTATTTTCATTGAATAATTGCTAAGTTATTTCTATCATTGGTCATCACTCAATATTAATTGTTCAATATTTCTTTATTTCTCATACATTACAGTTTGGATGACAGCAGTTCTATCTCAAGCGGCATCAGTGATACCATTGCTGAGATCAGCACCGACGACAACGTCACCGGGTCCTCAAGAAACTCCTGTGACTCCTCCAAGAATCTTGAGCTCTGCGGAGAACCCATCTCCCTCGATAGTCTCTCGTTGGTGAAGGCAGCCACCGATAAAAATGTGCATCGGAAGTCTTCGTCGCCGCGGCGGGAGAAAAAGAACGGGGATGCCGGTGGGAAGGTGAATCGCGCCAGGTCAAAGGACGGTGGGAAGATGGAGGATGGGAACGGGAAGCGGCAGGGGAAGGCAAGGACTGCTGCGGAAGGGGAGAAGGAAGGAGGCGGTGCAAGGAGCAGTGGACGTGCTGGCGAGTCCCCGGCGAGAGGCCAGGCTCAGGGAGCGTCTAGCGGGCTTCCGCCGCAGACTGGCGGCCCACCAAGCTGGCAGCGTAGCCTTGATCGGCTTCAGGTTAAACATCGACAACAGTTTGGTCGCGACCCGACGTTCCTGATGCGAGTGTCCCCCGGAGGTCGCATCGGAACCGTGACTGGTAACGACGGGGAGCGGAAGGATCCACGAAATGGACAAGGGGTCAGCCAAAGAGGGGGTGACGCACACAGAACTGGGAATGCTCAGTTCGGTTTTGGGTACAGGAGACAAGGAGTCCCGCACCCATCTGGACAAAGGACTCCTGGATCAAATGGTAGCCGTATCGGTAGCAACAGTCAAGTCCGGCCGACGAATATCACAAGTAGGACTGGAAGCTTAGGTAGATCGGGAAAAGCCAGTCTAGAAGGATCACTGACCGCTACGGACGGTTTGCCATCAGATCGACGGTCGCCGCGTGGTTCTGAATCACCTTACTTGAGGACTAGTGATAAGTCACCCAGAGGTGACGGATCAAGGACCTCGAAGGTCACTAGTCCAGGAAAACTGGACAGCTCAGGGATACAGTCTCCGGGAGAGGGACTACGTTATGGTTCCCTCAAGCGGAGCCAGATCAAAACTCATGGCCAGATTGCCCGGCATATCATGCAGGAACTCAAAAGCGGATCTTCCGGCCAGATCGACGCCAAGAGCAAATCACAAGCTCTCAAGAACCTCTTCGGTAGAGGTACCCGCGACTCAGGGATCGAAGACACCATTATATCCAACCCTCATGCGCAGCTATGCAAGGATAGTTTGGACATGAGCCATAGACACGGTGCAATGAGCGACAGCGAACACAGCCTGTCGTATATAACAAGCCCGCAAAGCTTACGAAGACGCTCTCAGAACTCCTCCCTCAACGATAGCGTCCTAAAAACATCCCCTTTCTCGGACTCGCCTCCGCGATACAGCGGATACGTGAGCGACGGTTATGCTTCCATACAGATCGGCGGTGTCTCATCCCTTCACACTGCCGGCATCAACTCACCATACCTCCGTAGCAACAACAACCGATCTACTGCCCTCAAGCACTCCGATAGCATGGAATCCATCGAATCCAACACCTCCAGCGCAATGAGTGTCTCCAGTCACGCAGCGAGCGAACGCGGCTACGGATCATCGCAGCCGCATTCGTCGGTGATGCGTAGCAACAGCACGCGGTCTAACTTCTCGGAGAAATCTCTCCGTTCAAACCAGGGTCTTACTGAGAAAGATCTAGAGGATATGGCATGGCTTAGGGCGGGTAACTTTGGACTCTTGTCGGGCGAGAAGAGCGGATCGCTGTCGCCAACAGGTTCAACTGTCTCCCAACCTCCTATAGGATACTTCCCGGCTGCATCCTCAGCCATGAGGTTAGTGTATAACCCATCAGGTTTACGATTTAATCCATTGGCTTCTGGTATTGGGTAGTCTCTGCTTAAGGTCAATTGCAATTGCTGATATCAGTTGTCAATGGGTTAAAACCTATGTGTAAAAAGACACTGATTAAAATGAATCTTTTTCGACTGACTACATTTTCTCTCTACAAAAATCAATTAGAGCTTTCATTCAAAACTCACGGAAATAATTTGCTTGTTCATAAAGATAGTCTTGTGAATATAATTTCATACTTTTACCTTGGGGGATGCGGGAAAGTCATTTGTAGTTTGGAAAAGTAGTATACTTATTCTATTTTTATCTACCTTCCCCAAATAAATGAAGTAAAAAAAAGTAATATTTTTAACAATATTTTTTGTGCTGTGCTTGTATTTGATGCTCAGATATTTTTGTTGGATTAATTGAAAATTATTTGAAGGATAACGGCTAATTTTCTATATATTCCATATTTGAGTTTTGATATCTCAGAAAGCATGTAAAGCAGGCATTTGATTGTTTTTAACTTGTCCTCTTATTCACCAGAAACAGCTGTATATACTCTTCTAATTTCATAGTTGAATATATGATATTAAAGGGAACCAACCCCTGGAATTATCATGCTGTCATCGAATGAAGAAAAATCAGATGAACAAACTGTGAAAATTTGAGCAAAATTGGATAAACCGTTCAAAAATTATGAATTTTCAAAGTCACAGAGATATGACGATCCCTACCGCTCATGGGGATCCGTGCAATCGGCAAATTCGATGGAATCTGTGACGTCATGTCGGACAACTCCTCATTCACTCTTTATACAAAATTTTACATTTTCGCCTTTTTTCAGAAAAGTCAACAAAATGCCAATTTTGGGTTGGGGTATAGCGCATTTCTGTATTGATTCTGCATGTATCTTGAGAAGAATGAAGTTGCAGCCTTACTCTAAATTTTATATTGATCCATTTTTTTTAAATCATATGTACAAAGTGAATGAGGAGTTGTCCAACATAACGTCACAGATTCAGTCGGTGTTGCCGAGCGCATGGATCCCCTTGAGCGGCAGTGATCGTCAAATCTCTGTGACTTTGAAAATTCATAACTTTTGGACGGGGTGTTCGATTTCGCTCAAATTTTCACAGTTTGTTCATCTGATTTTTCTTCATTCAATGATGCCACGATAACTCCAGGGGTTAGTTCCCCTTTAATGAAATTCTATTTGGACTATGTTTTTTTTTCATTCACTTAGATCAAATATTGTTCATTTGCTATTCAGTGTTTTGTTATGGCCTTTTTAATTATTTCACAATGAACTAAGGAAATAAGTTTGATATTTGCATAACTTTTTCAGAAAATTATTATTTTGCATTTTATCTGTTTTGCTTCGCTCTTTTTTCCCTAAAAATGTTGGTTGGCAGTATCAAGTGTAAAATGACAGTAACAATATGGAAGAAAGTTTTCATATCATTGTTGTAGAATGAAATGGATAAAATTTCAAATTCATCTTTTTCTTTTTTAATTTCTTTATTTATTTTTTCAATTATTTATTTATTTATTAGTTTTTTTAATGTACAAGGTATTTGCTTCAATTGCTGATTTGCTTATTATTTTCCTTTTCGCTTTGCTCTTCACCACCGCCACCACCATCAGTTCTACCTCAATGGTGCGTTCAAATAGCATGTCCGCAAATGCCTTCACCCAACCTTTCACCAACAGAGGGCGCAATGGCTCAGTGTCTCTTGATGAACGTCAGCGCTCAGCTCTCAGTATGGGGGTACTCGGCAACGACGGAGCAGAAGAGCTTAACGGATCCTCTCTTTCCTTAGTTTCGACCTCATCGTCACTGTACTCAACGGTAAGTCATTTGGCTCACCTTGAAGTGTATCTGAGGTTTTGGAATTTAATGCTTTGTTTAAGAATAAATGCAAATATCATGCGTTTCTTATACATAAAGGCCATCTTTGATAATCAGAAGCTTGCCAGAGACTTTACCGACATATCAACAAGTTATGTATGCAAATTGGATTCCAAGTGTTGTAGTTAAATTGCTATCATCTAGTTAAATAGATACTAATTTAATTCATTTCAATTCAATATTTATTAAAATGATGTCATTGCAGCCAGGAGGCTGAATTGTGACTTATCTTACAATTAGACAAATCATTTTAAATACATATCAACATAACATGTTATTATTAGTTGTCACTAATGGTTGAGTATGTTGAGTATGGTAAAATTGTAAATTGTGTTGAAGTAAAACTAGCATTTGAGTTTGCAATGAATTTAGTGAGATGAGCATAAACCGGAAGGTGATCACTAATTATTATTCAAAAGAATAAGAATTATGAGTTATATAGGTTACCAAATATGTTTTTAAACAAATCCATTAAAAAGCATGAACTTAGATTGGTATGAAATTGATTGCAGAGCAATAAACTAAATCAAGAATGTCCTAATTGCAATTGGAATCATTCCTTTTGATGAATTAAAAATGAATTCTCATACCTCATTATCATCCAGGCTGAAGATCGTGCAGCGTCTGAAATCAGGAGACTAAGGAGAGAGTTGGAGAGAGAGCAAGGCCGAGTTGGAAACCTGTCTTCACATCTCAACAATAATGTAAGTCAAAATACGTCTTTTTTTCTTGTCCTTTTTGTGATGTTAAATCAATGTGAGATTGTATGTGTTCCTTGTTTGTTCAGCTTGTCCCAAGGCATTAGAACAGAAGGAGAGAGAGAGAGAGACTGAAAGAGGGAGAAAGATGGAGATAGAGAGAGAGAGAGAGAGACTGAAAGAGGGAGAAAGATGGAGATACAGAGAGAGAGAAACAAACAAACATACAACAGTCTTCACATCGTACATACAGTTACCCTTTAAAAGGGGAATGCATTATACTTCTATTATTTTTGAAAAAATATCATTGTAATCAATTTAGTGTAAAAGAACTAAAAAGAAAGCATAGAGAGAAGAGGGGGTATGACTTATTTTGGTAACGAGTGGTAAATTTGATTACTATTTTCTAATGATGTGTGTACACAAAAGTTTGACAAATCAACTTTACAAAATATAATATGACAAAATGAGTGAGGGTTGATGCATTTACTGTGACTCTCATTTTATTCACCCATCATTGTTTAGTGTTTTTATAGTGTTGGATAGAAGCAAGAGTAATTAAGAAATTACCTTCATCACAATGTTCAGAGTATTGCATGAGAATGCAACTGAGCTAAAATATTCGTAGTGACCAATCTCTGCTCCTCAATGGTGTATGACACTACAAAGTGTTTGGTGCCATCTGTAGTTGAGAGACGGTACAGGCTGAATGGGTTTTGAGATCATGCATGAATATCATTGAAATTTCACAAACTGTTGGTCTTGAGGAATATCTACAAAATTTGTTTTTAACGTATTTTCCTTACAGCTATCTATTTATATAAAGTGTATTTATTGCATAAATTGAATCCAAAGATTTTTGTAAGAACCTTGAAAAATCACTTTAGAATTTTTCTGGCAATGCTATCCATCCAAGTTGAACCAATGATGTTTAGATTATTTTGAGGGGGACACGTGCAGATGATACAGATGTGCATGTAATTTGTCAGACATATAAATAAATAAATCAAAATAAATAAATCAATCAATCAAAAAAAAAATGAAGGTCCATTCAGGACTTGATAGGGAACCATGCATGCTTTCCATTTGCTTTCCGTTTACATTGAATGGAAAGGAGAATCTCTCAGTCGAATTTATAGATATGACCATCACTTTGTAAAAGAGTAACAAGTTAAAAAGGTTTTTCTCATTCAGGCATTTTCACAACTGCACTTTGAAGTGTCATTTTTATGTTGAACTTGAAAGTTCCAAGCGATGTTGATAAACTCCTTTGAAGAGATTCAGAGCTAGGGCTTTTGGGTAGACAAGCAATTGATGTGTTTATGTTTCAAGGATTCCAGACAGCACAAAGAGGCTCTCTTGTATGGAACAAGTAATGCAGCTGAGCCCCCCAAACATGTTTGGATGCCCTTGAATTCAATTTTTGGAAAAAAAATCTGTTGGTCGAAAAAAGTTAGATTTTTCAATTTTTGTACGTTTTGCATCAGGAAAATAAGGCTTCAAAGGGGATGAAAAACCATAAAGTGTTATAAATTATCCTTTAATGTCATATTTCACATATATATTTATTGTTATTTAATTTCAATTGTGGTGAATTAACAAAAAAAAACAGTTTAAGGTTGGTTCTATTTTGCTTTATTGCCAGAGAAAAAGAAAATGATAACAAAAATAGGTCCATTTATATAGCGCAATCACTATATGCATAATTCTCCTGCGCTTGATATTAGGTACCATATTTTTACCCTTGCTATAACTGCCGACTGGGATTGAAACGGACAACCCTCTTGTTGAAAGGCGAGTGTCAGAACCACGTACTGCACCAAAACACCGGAGGAGAAATATATTTGAGAGTTATCAATTTTTAGAGTTTGCCCTGAACCCATATAAAACGTCAAATCAAATACGATTGCCCTATGTATTTATACGACCCAGTTTATTTAATGATGATTGCTTATTGTTGTTTGATATAATGTTTGGACAATACTGATAAAAATGTGATAAGGAGTTTGTGTATTTGAATGATCTTGATGAACAGAAAATAATCTGATTAAAAGAGAGCTTCTAAGGCTAGGCACAGTTACCTTTATTTTGATCTTTAGAATTGTGACATTTCATCTTCTAAACTAAATGCATACATGATCTCTGTCTTCGAACTGCATATTCAACTTCGATAATTCAGTATTCAGAAAAAATGGTACATGGTAAATTATGTAAACAAATGAGAATCACATTTGCGATTGATCGTGTATGTAGGTTCAAAAGCATACCCAACTCTATCTTTATTGATCAATGTAAATTTCTGTGCTATTAAATAGCTTTTCTGCTCTTCAATTCCTCTAGAATAGAAAAGTATTACCCTTTTAATTACATCAATCATATTTGGCCAGGATGCTTTTGGGTGATATAAACATCTAACACATTAACAGAGGTCATACAAAGTTCGTGACCCAAGAAATTAAAGCTATATTATATAGCTCAATAATAGTAGCATATATATCCACTGAGTAGAAAATTATGTCTTATGAATACAAATAAATGCCTGCTGTGAAAATCGTTATTGGTATCCACATAAATTATTGATTCTGACACCTATAACTGTGTCAACAATTCAAGGAGAAATTTTAGGGTCATAAGGATGGGAAAAGGGTTTGGCACTCTGAACGGGGGATTATTTCAGTGAACATGACCTCTATTGAATTTGCGTTTGGGGCTGGGGTAGGCCTACACGTAGTTCAGAAATTTACAATTGGTTTTACTTTTTATTCTCTTGAAAATTATGAATATGTGTGCTATGGTTATTGACACGTCAACCTTCCCAAAAAGAAGTCTTCAGAAAACAATGATGCCAACAAGATTCTAAGCTGCCTCCCCAAAATTCACTTGTGATTTCAGTTAATGTTTGTACTCTAAAATGTATTGATGTAAATATCAAACTTCTTTTGAATCGTTATCCCTCTGTTTTGTCTCAACATGAATTAGATAACACTTTCAATATTATACATTTTTCTGTGATTGCTTTATGCTCTCCAAAATAAAAACTGAATGAAGAATAAAAGATGAAATTAGATTTTCATATCACCCATAACCTCCTTATGCCAATCGTATTAGCCATCATATTTACAGCCTCAGGACTCAATATATCACTGAATATCATAAGCCATAATTGAATAGAAGTCAATGATACACTTCAGGATGCTGTAATTTGATAGACTTTAGATATAGGCACATTTCTAGCAAAGTCTAATCAATTTCCACAATATTGGGAGAAAATCGGTGTCATTTGTAAGGCAAATATTACACATACATTTGAACAACACATTTATCAGTTTAAAGTTATATTCAACCTCCTTTTTAGGAGTAACAACTAAAATTGTACGCTCGCTGTCCACATAATGCCTGAAAGCTAAGCCTAGCAGCTAGGCAATAGATAGGGGTTTAGCTCTATTGGTTCGGGGAGTCAATCGTGTGTGTCTTGTCACTAGCAAGTGTTTGATTTTCGTGAAAGGTCCGCCCCACTTTATTACTCTACGGGATGCTTTTTCATTGTGTACCGCTTTTATTAAGGAGATGCCAGGATGTTTTTGTTCTAATTGTGTGGATTGTGAGTGATGTTCGGTATGAAGGAAATTACTGCAGTGATTTAGGAGATGCCATTCAGATTTTTGCTGAGGATTTATTATTTTAGGGATTGATTTTCCATTGGAGGATATGTTTTATACAGGAGATACCTGGAATATTTTATTCTAATTTTGTTGTATCATGAATAATGGATGGTATGCAAGAAATGTCTCTGTTCATAAAGCTAAGAAATTAGTATTTTCTGGATGCCCATGACTTTCAACCTGGATTATTTGTCTCCCAATTTATTTATTTATTTTTTTAGGGGGGGGGGAGTTGCAATTATTTTAGGCTATCACTGGATTGATTTAGTTTGTTTCATTTATGTTTTACTGAAGGAATCATTAATATCTTGATTGCTTAAATGTTGTTGATAAACATCTTTGGATGCCATATGAGGCAATCAGATTTTTTCCTTATGTTGAATAGTAAAGTACAAATTAGTCTTTGTATTTAATTCTATCTGTATGCTAAAATGAGGAAATTGTATTGATGATCATGCTTTATATATACCTGAGGAGATTTTTTTTCTTATGTTGAATAGTAAAGTACGAATTAGTCTTTCTATTGAAATTCTGTATGCTAAATGAGGAAATTGTATAGCATTGATGGTCATGCTTATATACCTGAGGAGCATTTTGTGATGGTGAATTTCATTTTATATTGTCCTTTGTGAAATGCAGTTCCTGCAATATTTAGGATTCCAATTGTGTCCTATTCCAGGTGCCAATGCTTGTAGATTATGTAGTGAAATGTACAAGCATGTAAATGTATGGGATTCCAGGCTTTGTTGCTTTGTGGTGAAATGCACAAATTGGGAAATGTATAAGATACCAAGGTCAGTGTTTTATGTGGTGAAATGCACAACTTAGCAGGTAGTGTTATATTGTTTATTGATACAATAGGGATTGTGGAAAAAGATGTGTGGATAAATTTATGTGAACAATCAAAATCACTCTAACTTTGACATCAATTTTAATGTATTAAAATGTCATTTTAAAGTTGCTAGCTTGTGAATTGCCTAAAATTCCTGAATAGTAGAAAAAATGAGAGTAACTATCAACTTTTTTTAAATTTTGCTGTGTAGGCTTATGAAGAAGGATATCAATTGGGTTTTTTTTTTAATTGAAAGGGATCACTTTTACTTGATGTTAGTTTCTTCAATAAAAAAAGTTCCCTTAAAAACGGTCACCGCCAACTTGCTCTGCAAATAATTCCATTTCTACCTTATGCACCCCCAATTGCCTTTAATAACTCTTCCATCAATTGATGAAGAAAGCAAAGATATTCTTAAAAACTTTTTATTCCATACGTTGTGATATTGTTTTCATCTTTCTTAAAATGACTGTTGGGCCCAAACACAAAAATATTCAGTTGCCCTCCAACATCATTTTTGAAAAAAAGGCATTTGTTGGTCGGAAAAGGGCCCTTTTTTAGTATATTCTTTTAGCACAATTCACATTTCCTAAGAAAAGCCATAGTGATAAGCCATAAAACGTCTGAACATTATGTTCAGGACTTATTTCACATGCTTATTTATAATTTTGCAGTGATTTATTTTTAAAATTTAAGTGAAAATACAGGCAAGGCCATTTTCAGAGTGTCTGTTCTAGAAAGTCAACCAAACTTTTTTTTTATGGGGGGGGGATCCTTATAGTGCGGTACGATGTGTTAATGAAACAGCTCCCGTAGGACTTTGTTGCCAAAATTGATTTTTTGATTGATTTGGTTTGAATATGGTCCAAATTAGCCAAAAATGATGGGGTTCAAATTTTCCGACCCCTCGACCCCCTCGTGGGGGG
>BQKZ01007522.1:23980-34612 GCA_036244855.1 Temnopleurus reevesii | reverse complement strand
ATACCGTTTGTTAGATGCACAAAATCTTACATCTCTTTGGTTGCATCTCCGTATTCCACAATTTCTTTATTGGTTACTTTTAACCTTAATCAAATTATTCATTATTCCTTATAACGACTATCATTTTCTTTAGGGTAACTTTAATCCGGGGGTATGCGTATCACAAACCTTGCTTTTTTCAGCACACCCCTCCATTTCATAATCACAAATGCTTGGTCGTTTAAATCAACCCTTTTTTTGTAAACAATTATCCTGTAAATATCTGTATGCGATTTTCCTTTGTAATTTTGTTTCAATTTATGTTTGCTCGATATTGTTCACAGTTATTTTTTGTTATATTTGTATGTTTTTTAAATGGAAAATAAATAAATCAAATCAAATTAAATTTCTTATGTTTTTTGCGTGTCAGCTAGCCCAGCCAAGGGTGGGGGTATGGGCGCCCAATTTGAGCTGAAACCATGGCTGCGCTCATATTTAAGCCCCGGTCACATAGGGCCCCCGGAAGCAACACGACTCACCCCGACTCTTTGTTCTGAGGCAGTCAACTGTGAATTAACAAAGAGTCGTTTTGAATCGTGTTGCTTCCGGGCCTCTATGTGACCGGGGCCTTAGCCTGCCTTAAATCACGGCCATTCTGCGGTTTAAATACTTAAGATATATAACCAAGTTGGACAACAATGTATAATCTCATGAACTTCGAAATCTTAGTATGCCTTTGTTGGTTTAAGAACGAAACAGTGTATGTTTTGATTACGTAATCTGCTCGATAGATAGATAGACAACACTATATTGCAAAGAAAACGCTGATCGTATTGAATACGATGAATTTCATCTTATATTGCATGAGTGAGCAAATTGAATCAAGTTTTACACTTTTTCGACGAATGGACAAGATAATATTTTAAAATGCGGGTAATCATACCTATAGTGTGTATCCTCGTGTTCATCGCGATTTGCATTGATGCAACACCAGGCAAGGGAGGAGGAGGAAAAAGAAGAAAGAGCAAGAAAAATGGCTCCCGCAAAAATGACAACAACAATACCACCACCACCACCACCACGACTATACCGACAACGGCGATCGCTACCCTCCCGCCGAATCGACCGGTTAAAGAAAACCTTTTCCACGACAATATGAATCGAAATGGTCCAATGCCTGACCCACCGCGCAAAGGTCAACGACGTCGCCCAAACTCGAACCCCGGGTCGGGCACGGGTGGCACGGCACAGCGGGGAATCGGCAGTACACAGCAACAAGGTGTACCTCAGACAAGGCAGGTCAAATCTAACGCACTGTCGTCGCAGCAGAAGGAAGTGTTCCTGAATGCGCACAACGATTTCAGGAGCCAGGTTGAGGGTCCTTATGCAGCTAATATGGTCAAAATGGTGAGTGTCCAAAAGAAGGCTACTGTTGACCAATGCCATATAAGACCCTAAATATATGACATTTCACTGAATCGACTACGTGCTTTTAAATGAAAGCGGCAGTCACCTGTTGTCACAGGTAGCCCCGCACCCTTTTCCCTTTTCTTTATTATGTTATCATGCATTATTTTACCATCTTTATACGGTATATTCATATATTGTGTGTATGTTTGCTGGCAATCACGTAATTAATTCTGTAATTAATTAATAGGAGAAGTTCCAATTATTGCTTAAAAGGCCGGCCGCCCATTGCTCTAGTGTTTTAACTGTATGACTGCCAAAAGAAAAGCACAGATGATTGATTTATAAAATAAATAATTTTCATTTAGAATAAATCAATTTGCAGGAATGGGACAACACGCTCGCAGAGATGGCGCAGGGTGGTCCGACCAGTGCCTCTTTGCCCATGGAAACCCACCAATCTTGCTCCTTGGTTGGCAAGTGGGAACTGAATGAAACTAACACCAAACTATGGCAATTAAATCAATTGGAATCAAATTCATATCATTCTACAGGAATGGCACAACACACTCTTTGCTCTTTGTAACACGTTTTTGCTCATGGGAACCCGCCAAACCTCGTCATACCTCTTGAATTGGCCAACTGAAACCAACACCAACTAATGATTAAACCAAATCAAATTAAATTATATCATTTTACAGAAATGGGACAACACGCTCGCAGAGATGGTCTAGGGTTGGTCAGATCAGTGTGTCTATGCTCACGTCAAGGAAACCCACCTAATTAACATCCCTTTAAATTCATACTCCTGGGTTGGCCAGCGTGGAACTAAATGAAACCAACACCAAATGGCAATTCAGTTAAATATAATGAATTTCATATAATCTTACAGGAGTGGGACAACACGCTCGCAGAGATGGCACAGGGTTGGTCCGACCAGTGCCTTTTTGCCCACGGAATTCCACCTAACATCTTTTTAAATTTATTTTGGCCAGTATGGAACAAAGTGGAACCAACACCAAATAATGAAAATATGAAATAAAATTACATCCTACAGGAATGGGACAACACGCTCGCAGAGATGGCCAAGGTTGGTCTGACCACTGTCTTTGCCCATGGAAACCCACCAAACACCTCACCTTACTCTTGGTTTGGCCAAAATGGAACTAAATAGAACAAACACCAAAAAAAAAATGACAATTAAATTAAATAAAATTCATATATAATTTTACAGGAATGGGACAATACGCTCGCAGAGATGGCCCAAGGTTGGTCTGACCAGTGTGTCTTTGCCCACGGAAACCCACCAAACACCTCACCTTACTCCTGGGTCGGCCAGAATATCTGGGCCGGATCAGGGACTGGATGGGACCACTATGGAATGGTTGAGGATTGGTATAATGAAGTCTCTGATTACGATTACCAGTCAAATACGTGCACTGGAGTCTGCGGTCATTACACTCAGGTAAATTCGCTTTGATATTATATCATTAAAAACAAACGAAAAACGTCATTACCTCCTTTAGTACCACTTTCAGCAATTTTGGCGCAATTTCTATCTAAAATTTAGCGCCCCTAGCTTTTACCGGGGCATTAGCCTTCATCCCCACTCCCTTCACGGTGCGCGCCTATTCTCACTCGTACAAACATAATATAATTATGTTTGGAATTTATTCATTTGAACGTCATTGACATGTACAGCCAACATTTTGTTCTGATTTGAAACTCAAGTTGGGGTGCACACTCTTTATTTTCCCTGGTGACAACCTGCAATAGACCTAAACGTATCCGATCGAACTTTGGGCAATGTAGATTTATTCTTTATTCACAATCAGAGATCTTTAATATAACGTTAACATATGATGACATATATGATTCATTTCTTTTAATATAAATGTTGAATATATCATGATCAAGGTCGTAAATACAGCTTATTGTAATTCGCCGAATAGCGAAGTCAATAATCAAATATTTTACTACTTAAGGTTATATCGCAGTCGTAAAAAAAGATAGGAACTCCATTTCCAAACGTCAATCGATTGGATTAAAAAGGACGTTTCCCCACAAAAGTTACACAATGCAGCACAATCGAAAATTGAAAAAAAAAATTATCTATGAATAATGATAAAATGGAGAACTCAACTATCATATATATACAGCAAAATAAGGCAGGGTATTGTAAAACGAGTGTGACATATGGTGTACCAAAAGGGCCACCATAGTAATATGGGCCTACCTAAAATTGTCAATAAATTTTGTTTCTCCAAAGGTGCCAAGATGGCACCCACCAGGTTTGGAATCAGTAGCCCCTGATTTATAATTTTTATCAAAAACATTGCGGTATCATAATGTTAGACTTCCGGCCTGGTTCTCGTTGACTTAATGCTGATGTGAATAATTTTGTTTCTATGGTAACAGATGGTTTGGGCTGAGACGACCCACGTGGGATGTGCCATCACGACATGTACCTCGATTCAAAACCTGGGCTGGTCGCCTGCTACCATCCTCGTCTGTAACTACGGTGAAGGGTAGGTAATAACTCGAATAATAATTTATCAATATTTTGCCTTTTAAAAATCATATGAAATGAACTATAGATAAGGTTGACAAGTGTTTGGTAGAAATGGAAAGAAAATTGTCTTGACTTTATCCTTCTGCATTCAAAACTATACCTCTTGACCAGCTGATTTTCGAGATATTACCTCTAACATAGCAAAATGTCTTGAATCCATAAACGCGGTGATTCACCTGAGTTATGAACCTACTATATATTAGGCTATGGGAGGGTCACACTAGTCATGTGTAATATAGAGAGTGCTAAAGAGGGAAAAGGGGTTTCTAATTTTGCTGAATATTTTTTTTTGCTTGTCAGGGATTCGCCCCCCTCCAAAAAAAAAAAAAATCACAAAAATCGAGCCCCCTGAAATGTCAAATTCTTGATAAACGCAAGACACCAAGGACTCATCTGTTATATGAATGACAAAGAACTTATTCTTTTAAACCATATAATAATTATTTGCAAATCATTGTTTATATATATATACTCTACACAATTATATAGACAAGCAAAATTTACGGTATGAATAATGCCGGCGCATTTGTTAGTTTTGCTCAATCACAGCCTGTTCAAGGTATTATGTCACGCACGTTACTCTTTGGTCAGATACGCAACGGAAAATGTCATTTGACGGATATCATGAATCAAATCAAAGTGAATAAATGATGAATTAACCAATATTTTTGATTTGCGAATGTCAATCAAATGCCTTTTACTTTTCAGTATTAGGCCTTCGTAAGTATTTTTAAAGGATTAGAGAAAGAAGAAATGCAACTTTCAAATGTATTTGATATATATCTCATCAGTCACTTCCTTTTTATGTTTCAGGGGTAATTACATTGGTCAGAAGCCCTACCTGAGTGGGACACCATGTAGTCAATGTCCAGCAAGTCACCCCGTCTGTGTCGATGGCAAACTATGCGGTACGTGAGATTAAAGAATACCCCCCCCCCCAAAAAAAAAAGGTTGATACTTCAAGGTCTGATATGATGATGATGATGATGATGATGATAATGATGACCATGGTAGTGATGGTGACAGTGATGATGGTGGTGGTGATGAAGAAAATGATGATGGTTATGATGGTGGTGGTGATGATGATGATGGAGACGATGGTGATAATGATGGCGGTGATGATGATGTTGATTATATTGATGATGATGATGGTTAATGGTGATGATCACTGATAATGGTGATGATGATGATGATGAAGATGGCGATGATAATGATGATCATGGCTGTGATGATGATGATGATGACGATGGTAATGATGATGATCGGGATAATGGTGATAATGATGGTTGTAATGCGGATGGTGGCGACGATGACGATGGTGATGATGACGATGGTGGTGATGATGATGGTAATGACATTGGTAGTAATGATAATGATGATGGTGATGATCATGATGATGTTGATGGTGCTGATGGTGATTATGATGTTGTATTGGTGATGATGATGGTAAGGACATTTGTGGTAATGATAATGGTGATGATGATGATGATGATGATGATGACTATGATGATGATGTTGATGGTGCTGATGATGATGATGGTGCTGATGATGATGATGGTGCTGATGATGATGATGGTGATGGTGATGATGGTGGTGATGATAATGATGATGATGATGATGGTGATGATGGTGGTGCTGGTGGTGATGATGATGATGCTGATGATGGTAATAATGATAATTGTGATAATGGTGATGGTGATGATCATGATATCTTTAACATAGACACCGACGTTAATATGTTATGTTATGATTGACCATACCTGACAACTGGGCCCTGTTGCTTGCCGTGACGCCACGCCTTGGCTGGAGGATACAAATATCGACTCACTTCAATGTTCGCTAATCTTTGATACGGCAGTGAATGATGATAACAATTATGACTATGATTAAGGCCCAAGTAAAGCTTGTCGCCAAATTTTGTCTTCAAATATAAATAAAATGAAATGTAGAATCAAGAACATGTAGAGCTAAAACCAAAAGTGTGCAAAATATTTAAGTCTCCGCTGGTCCTCCGAGAGTGAATCAATATTATCTTTCTTGATAAAGGACAACTTCTCATGATTGTACAGAATTGGATGGCAATTTCAGAATTTAATAGTAGTGTATTCCTTTGTATTATTTTGTTGTCAAATATCGGAAATAAACTTGCATATGCCCGATAACGGTTGGATGGTGTTGTGGCTGAAAGGCGCTTTTCGATCTATGAAGATTATTTGCGCCAGTCAATCGGGTATACGACTCGGGCTTTATTATATTACATTATTATAAACAAATTTAAAAAAGAGAGAATCATTTCATTAAAAAATATTCTATTGTCTCAATATGTGTGTTAGATGTATATGTCAAGATGAATATCCCGTAAAATTGACATTTCTTAATCTGTACGAAAACAATATTTGGGCTTTAAAGGGGAACTTCACCCAGACATTGATGTGCGCTCAGTGGGTGAAGAAAAAAATACATTGGTAAATCTGTGAAAATTTGAGCAAAATCCGACAATCCATTTAAAAGTTATGAATTTTCAAAGTTTTGATTTGCACCCCTTATGGGCTCCTCAAGTTGGCAACGACAGCCACAAGAAAAGTAGAAACAATTGTACTTTGCTCTTGAAGTATGACATTAAAATGTGTTTCTGCATGCATTTCAGAATTAATTTTGTTGATTTATTGTCTAATTTTCTAGAAAAAGAAAAAAATATAAAATTCTGTGAACAAAGTGAATGGAGAGTTCTCCATGTTGGCAGTCATTTTGTGCCTGTACGTTGCCGGTTTAAGGAGCCCATGAGGGGTTTAAATCAAAACTTTGAAAATGGATGGTTGGATTTTGATCACATTTTCACAGTTTGATGATTGCACTTTTCTTCATCCATTGGGAGTGCATGAATGTCTGGATGNTATGTTTCAGGGGTAATTACATTGGTCAGAAGCCCTACCTGAGTGGGACACCATGTAGCCAATGTCCGGCAAGTCACCCCGTCTGTGTCGATGGCAAACTATGCGGTACGTGAGATTAAAGAATACCCCCCCCCCCAAAAAAAAAAGGTTGATACTTCAAGGTCTGATATGATGATGATGATGATGATGATGATAATGATGACCATGGTAGTGATGGTGACAGTGATGATGGTGGTGGTGATGAAGAAAATGATGATGGTTATGATGGTGGTGGTGATGATGATGATGGAGACGATGGTGATAATGATGGCGGTGATGATGATGTTGATTATATTGATGATGATGATGGTTAATGGTGATGATCACTGATAATGGTGATGATGATGATGATGAAGATGGCGATGATAATGATGATCATGGCTGTGATGATGATGATGATGACGATGGTAATGATGATGATCGGGATAATGGTGATAATGATGGTTGTAATGCGGATGGTGGCGACGATGACGATGGTGATGATGACGATGGTGGTGATGATGATGGTAATGACATTGGTAGTAATGATAATGATGATGGTGATGATCATGATGATGTTGATGGTGCTGATGGTGATTATGATGTTGTATTGGTGATGATGATGGTAAGGACATTTGTGGTAATGATAATGGTGATGATGATGATGATGATGATGATGACTATGATGATGATGTTGATGGTGCTGATGATGATGATGGTGCTGATGATGATGATGGTGCTGATGATGATGATGGTGATGGTGATGATGGTGGTGATGATAATGATGATGATGATGATGGTGATGATGGTGGTGCTGGTGGTGATGATGATGATGCTGATGATGGTAATAATGATAATTGTGATAATGGTGATGGTGATGATCATGATATCTTTAACATAGACACCGACGTTAATATGTTATGTTATGATTGACCATACCTGACAACTGGGCCCTGTTGCTTGCCGTGACGCCACGCCTTGGCTGGAGGATACAAATATCGACTCACTTCAATGTTCGCTAATCTTTGATACGGCAGTGAATGATGATAACAATTATGAATATGATTAAAACCCAAGTAAAGCTTGTCGCCAAATTTTGTCTTCAAATCTAAATAAAATGAAATGTAGAATTAAGAACATGTAGAACTATAAAGTTTTCTATAACCTAAAGTGTGCAAAATATCTAAGTCTCCGCTGGTCCCCCGAGAGTTAATCACTTGCCATTCTTGATAAAGGACAACTCCTCATGATTGCACAGAATTGGATGGCAATTTCAGAATTTAATAGAAGTGTATTCCTTTGTATTATTCTGTTTTCAAATATTGGAAATAACTTTGCATATGCCCGATAACGGTTGGTTAGTTTTGTGGCTGGAAGGCGCTCTTCGATCTACGAAGATTATTTGTAAATCGGGTATACGAATAGGGCTTTATTACATTACATCATTCTAACCAAATTTAAAGAAAAAGAATCATTTCATTAAAAAAAAAAGTATTCTATTGTCTCAAAATGTGTGTTAGATGTATATGTCAAGATGAATATCCCGTAAAATTGACATTTCTTTATCTGTATCCAAACTATATTTGGGCTTTAAGCAAGGTATTTTTTCCCTTTCTAGCAGCAACAGGTTCCAATTCTGATTCTCGATCCGGAGGAAATGGAAATGGCAATAATGGCAACAATGGCGGCAATGGAAACAACGGCGGCAACAGCGACAGCAACGTTGGTAGTGGTGGCAATGGTGGTGGCAATAATGGCGGAAGCAAACCTACAGGTGGTATGACAATCGTAGTGAAATAAACAGAGTTGCACCACATTTTTGTACATCCATTCAACACATAATGATGAGCAATGTTGCAATTGACAGCTAATAAATCTGCCCATAGACCTACGCATGACTCTGCGAACAACTAGTGACCCCTCCTACGATGAGCTATAACGTCAGATGTTATCCTCGAGTGCGAAAAGGGTTCACCAATCGTTCGTAGAATCGTGCGTAGATTTACCCATAGCTTTATAGAAAAAAAACTCCGAAGTTTTTGAAGAAACGAGTGCTATTGGCATGCACACATAATTATGTAAACATCAGTGTAATAGGGCACACAGTCAGTGATTCTTTAAAAAAAAATTGTTTAAAATCTCACGTACGTTTGATAGTTTATTTACCATCTACCATATTGTAAAAAGTCTACCATCAAGCAAAAAGTTTTTTTTTATATTTGCAGTCACCATCAAGCAAAAAGTTGGTTTTATGATACATATATCTTCATTTTAGGAAACTTTTTGTGTGGGAATAGGGTGGGAAGCAGTAAAACTGTCCTAAATTTATTTCTTTGTCTGTATTTTTACATTTTACCAGGGTAGCCCATCCAACAAAATTTGATCTTACATGGGGCCCTGGAACACACACAAAACGTGTACATTGAAATATACAGCGAGGATGCGAATATTATAGTGATGCATTTCTTTCTTTGTCGTTTACTTTTTCATTTGTTATTTGTATTTCTTTTTTGTTTTTGTTTTGGTATTTGCAGCGTGTGGAGCAACTTTGACGGATGCTNGCATTATGGCCCCCCCCCCAGGTAAGTTAGGGTTAAAGCAATGTATTTTGAATTGTTTTCCTTTCTAGCACCAGCAGGTTCTAATTCTGATTCTGGATCCGGAGGAAATGGCAATAGTGGCAACAATGACGGCAATGGAAACAATGATGGCAACAGCGGCAGCAACGTTGGTAGTGGTGGCAATGGTGGTGGCAATAATGGCGGAAGCAAACCTACAGGTGGTATGACAATCGTAGTGAAATAAACAAAGTTGCACCACAGTTGTGTATATTGATTCCACACATAATGGTGTGTGATTTTGACATTGAAAGCTCATAAAACTGCCAGTAGACCTACGCACGAAGCTGCGAACGATTAGTGAAACGTTCTACTATGAGCTATCGCGTCAGATGTTATCATCGAGCGCGAAAAGGATTCACCAATCGTTCGTAGACTCATGCGTAGATTTACCCACAGTTTTATGACAAACTCACAAGTTTCTGAAGAAACGAGTGCTATAGGCACATACATGCACACATCATTAAGTAAGCATACATGTCATATGGCGCGCAGCCACTGGTTATTCAATTTTTGTTGCCTTAAAATATCACGTTTGATAATTATTTACCATTATCTTACATTGTAAAAAGTCTGCCATCAAGCGAAAAGTTTTATGATGCATATATCTCCATTTTAGGGAATATTTTCTGTGGGAATAGGGTGGGAAGCAGTAAATCTGTCCAACATTTATTTATTTGTCTATACATGTATTTTTATATTTTACCAGGGTAGCCCATTCAACAAAGTTTGATCTTACGTGAGGCCCTGAAACACACAAACATCTGTACATTGAAATATACAGCGAGAATGCGAATATTATGCTGATGCATTTCTTTCTTTGTCGTTTACTTTTCTATTTGTTATTTGTATTTCTTTTTTTTTTGTATTTGCAGCGTGTGGAGCAACTTTGACGGATGCTGAGGGCTCCTTTTCATCCCCTGGATGGCCCTCCCCGTACCCGCTCAACATGCACTGCCAGTGGCTCATTCAGGTACACTCACGCTACCCACACGTAAATTTACACGCACATACACACATACACATACATATTCGAACCTAGACACACGCAAGCAAGTACATACAAACACTCAAATACACACAAATGAATATGCGCATAGATTACACGCTCATAAACCAATACACACCCGAATACCGCGCATAC